>PVHN010017968.1:0-35146 GCA_004024685.1 Dipodomys stephensi | reverse complement strand
TGTGTGTGTGTGTGTGTGTGTGTGTGTGTGTGTGTGTGTGTGTGTGTGTGTGTGAAAATACCATACAGAGGGGTTACAATTACATGGGCAAGATAACGAGTACATTTCTTATCAAGCATTATTGCCTCCTTTGTTTTTAAGTTTCTAAAATTGTATTTATACAGTGCCTTGTTCTTCTTCTCCTTTTATATTTTCCTTAATTTTTACTTTCTTTTTCTATATTAATATAATCGTTCTTCAGTGATAGAAAAAAATGGCCTTACCTTCTATGTAGTTAAATTACATGTCAAACCTTTTGGAAAATAGAAAGCAGCTAATAAGAGTGAAATATTAAAATGTTAAACATGTCCATATGATCTTCTTCCTCTTCCTGTCTATGAAACCCTCTGCTAACAATTCTGATGATCTGTTTAGGCTTCAGTCCATTGTTCATTCCTCACTCCTATTTGGTAATTACTTTCTCCTCAAGACTGCACTTTTGTAAAATTCCAAAGCCCAGTTCCATTTTGAACGAAATCCAGCTTCTATGACAGGACATGAATTTGAGAACTTGACAACTTGTAGGTTTTTCCCTATTTATTTCTATCTCTTCAGAGTTCCTTATAAAATATTCAAGTATATTTTCCTTTGTTGGGGAGATTTATTTTGTCTTTTCTTTTTATTAAAAAAAACTTTCTGGGTACCTGGGGAAAGACCAGATATTATTTTTTTCGAACTTCTAGTAGTCTATTTGCTATCCAAACAGGCAATGAGAAGAGGAAAAAAACAAATTTTGGAACCAAGTGCTGAGCATTGGAAAACAGTGTCTAATGCTATGACAGGCCATTAGTGTTTGAGCTTTCACAATTTTACTACTAGTGACAATGGAAATATATGTATTATAGTGTTTATATATTCATTCACTCATTCATTTATTATGCTTGTCATGGGCTTTCACATAGGTTCTCACACTGCTGCATGGCACTTTTGCTCAACTTCCTACTTTAGCCTGTAGTTTTCTGGGCCAACTTCCAACTTTCATCCAGAATAGTATGATCACATTTTGAGCCACCAGTGAGTGCCTGGCCAGGTACAAGATGTTTATCACATATTCACTAGCCTAGATTAGCAGTTCAAAGCCAGCCTGGGCAGTAAAGCCAATAAACCACCAGAAAACTGGAAGTGGTGCTATGGCTCAAAGTGGTAGAGCAATAGCCTTGGGCACTCTAGGTAATGTTCAAAGTGACTTTATATGACAAATTGTAACAGCAAAGAGAATGCAATCTTGTGAATATAGACTTATCAAGCAGTAATACTGCATTAGTAAGTACAATCATTGAGGGAACTGATGTTTGATTCAGAATCTCAATGGCCATAATTGCTTAGCTAGTGTTTTTAAGTGCAAGGTCAATCGAATATATAAGGAAGCTATGATTTTAACACCTCTTTGGATATGGTGTTTTTTGTGCTCAAGAGCAAATCACTATGAAGTTATGATTTTAACACCTCTTTGGATGTGGTGCTTTTTGTGCTCAAGAGCAAATCATTTGTCCTTATTGACTCATTAAAAATAATTTGAAGCTATGATCAACATTTTGAACCTCTGAATAAAACCAAAGAATGGGATGCTATATGACCCTTTATTCGCCAGTAAAAGTTAATTTTTATATTTTCAAGTGTGTACTATGAAATTATTTTCATGTTTCTCTGGGTATCATTGGGGTAATTATATTCCTGATCCTAAAACAAACTGTGGAATGTGACATCAAACAAGAAACGAGAAATTATTAAGGTATAATGCAGAACCTGTATTGCCTCTTCAATGTTCAGATGTTCATCTTAGACTGCACAATAACCCAGGATAATGTCTAATGGCTTTAACTTATCCTAGTTTATTTATTTATTTTTTTTATTGTTGGTTGTGGGGCTTGAACTCTGGGCTTGGGCACTATCCCTCAGCTCTTCAGCTCAAGGAGAGCACTCTACCGCTTGAACCACAGTGCCACTTCCAGTTTTCTGGTGGTTTATTGGAGATAAGAGTCTCACTGTGATCCTCAGATCTCAGCCTCCTGAGTAGCTAGGATTACAGGCGCGAGCCACCAGTGCCCAGATAGTTATTTTTTCTTTTAACAACTTGATAAAAGTAATTCCACAGATAAATAAGTAGCAATGGATTGTTCAAAGGCATATTGAATGTGAGCCATACATAAGAAGACACTTAACCTAGTCAGAGGGTCCGACATGTCTGTGTCAAAATTATATTTAATTTGGGTTCTAAAGCATGAATAAAAATTAGGAAAAAGAAATGTGCTGTGAACAAATCTGTTGTCACCTTGGATATGTTCTTCTAGGCAAATATTGTCTCTCTGATCCTTTGCCAAATTTAGCCTTCTGTTTAGCTACTAAGATTTTTTTCTGTACGTTACATTTCCTGAGTTTAGTTTTGTCCTAAAAGATATAATCAGAGGGTCTTTACATGCTACCTTCCTCATCCCAAGCCACTAAAACATCCCCTCTCTAAAACAAAAACAAAAAACAAAACTGTAACCTGAGGAAAAGAAACAAAAACATGTGGATCTCTAGATAAACAGTAAGACAGAAAGCATATAGTCTTTTGAGGCTAGAGAGAGCTTTGTATGTTGGGATTTTAATGATTCTTTCCAAACCTCTTTGCTAGTAGATCAGCTTCTTAGCTCAGAATAAATTAATTCATATTAACTGGTAATAAGTCTTGTAAATAAGCACCTAGTATACAAAAAAGTAAATAATTCATTATGTTTCTCTTGGTGTGGGTTCATTAATAACATCCAGAAGAACAGCAAATCCTCTACTCCTGTAGTGTAGCTTGAACTCAGACTTGTGTCATCATGGGAGCCTGTGTTGGAAGAATAAGGATAAATACTGGCTTTGGATCAATAGACTTTTTCAAGCAAAGCAATCTCTAGTCTGTCTGTCTGATGACTCTATTTTTCTATGAGTTCTAATCAAAGACATAACTCACATTCACTCACACAAAATGCTTCACCAGGTAAATGATGAGTGACAACCTGACTGTAGTTCAATCCTGGTTCAATATTGCACAGCTACCACGTCAGTTATTGGAGGTCTGTTGATCAATTTGCTTCATGTACACATTATTTTGATTCAGAATGATTGTAAGCACCAGAATTTCAAAATCTATTACATTCCAAGTGAACACCTCCAGCATTATCATTATCTGCTCATTTACAGCCAACACAAATGCACATTTTTTATCGTGACTTACTTCTAAAATTGTTCCCAGCATTGCATTTTTTTCAGAGTTAAATTGTTTCTCCACTTGAATCAATATGAAAAATAATGTCCTTTTATATAATAGTATATTAGATATGCAATATGTATATATAATAAATCTTACATATGCAGTAGTAAACATATTTTTCATAACTTTCATAAGATTATTTAAATATAGCATGTAATTGTACTTAGAATTATATTTACTTATGCCTAACATCATAGAGGTATTAGTGTTATTGTATTTCATTTTTTCTTTAAACATTTAAAAAGGGTAAATCTTAGACATTGATAACAAATAGATACAGTGAAACCCATAAATTGGCCTCAACTAATTTCTAACAGGAAATTCCAGTGGGAAAGAGACAAAGTTCCTTGCACTAATATACTTTGAATGTGATTTTCTTTTTTGAAGTGGAGACTATAAATGTGCAGTTATTGTTTCTAAAGTGTAGTATATATAATGTTGTATATTTTGTTCTGAATCATTCCAACAATTAACACTACTGGAAATTATATGATAAACGGTCTCATTCTTTAGTTATATGTTTTGTTTTTTAATTATTTTGGCTAATATGCACAAAAATCTTTACTTCATTGTAAAAATTATAAAGAAATATATCCACAAGAATATGTAAGGTGTAAACAGTCTAGTTAAGATCACAGGCTTAAGCTGGGGGCTGGAGGCTCCTACCTGTAATCTTAGCTACTCAGGATCCTGAAATCTGAAGGTCACATTTTGAGGCTACAATCTGTGAGAAAATCTGTGAGACTCATATCTCCAACTAATCATCAAAAAGCTGGAAGTAGAGCTTTGTAATAACTGTTAGAGCATCAATCTTAATCAAAAATCTATGGACAACATCTAGGCCTTCAGTTCAAGCCCAAAGTTTGATGCATGCACATACACACACACACACACACACACACACACACACACACACAATGAACACTTAGAAGTTGGTGAAATAGTTAAGTTCAAAGAATTTAAACTGTGATATCATTTAATTGTATATATTAACACAACTGTATCCTTAACTCTAATGCTTTATCTGTACATTGATACTGACTTATGTTTTCATGTTGTGCAGAAAACATATTTTGAATAAAAGTGACTAATAGTATAAATACCTGCCTTTTTTATCATTACACAAATGTATGGATTTTATATTTTCTTTACCTAACTCAATAATGCAAATATTGGATTGGTAGAAAAGAATTACTTTAACATTTCAAAGAGTTCCAATTAATTCCTTTTCTGACCCTAGTTTTTATTTCATTTCTTAAAAAAAAACAACAACCTCAATTCTATAGCAGAAAACAATTTACAAACTCCTATTACTTTCTTTGGAGACCCCCCAAAGTACTGGCTCTTTTTAACAGACTAATTTTTGAACTAACATCCTAAAATTTTTTTATTTCTATTTTCTACAAAAGATTTCTATAAGGATTTTGGAGGACTGGGAAGGTGGCTCGGTGGTAGAGTGCTTGCCTTGCATGCCCTGGGTTCGATTCCTCAGCACCACATAAGTAGATAAAGCTGGAAGTGGTGCTATGGCTCAAGTGGTAGAGTGCTGGCCTTGAGTTGAAGGGCTGAGGGACAGCGCCCAGGCCCAGAGTTCAAGCCCCACGACTGACAAAAAAGGGGGGAAATTTTAGAAATATCATTTGGATGTGAATATGCTTTGGACTATACATCTAATAAATTATCTTTAAATATGATCATAAATAATAAATCCAAAATTCCAGTAGTGCATTATATTTTACACTATTATTTCTTTTTTTATTATTTACTGTAAAGGTGATGAACAGGGGTTTTAGTTACATAAGCAAAGTTATGAGTACATTTTTTTGAACACTGTTACCCCCTCTCTCATTTCTCTGACTTTCTCCTCCCTAGTCCCCTCCTTCCCCATTTTGTAAAAGTTGTTTCCAGCATAGTGTCTAGTGGATATCATTGTTGCATTAGTTGTTGGAGTCAAGACCCCCAAAGGACCTGTCTCAGGAAAGTAAAAAGGCTCAGGAAGTTGTTGTCGTGTTGTTCTTGTTGTTGTGTGTTGGTGTTTTGGTGTTGGTACCACAAACTAAACTCTGGCCTCATGCTTTCACTTGGTGTTTTTGCCAACACACAGCACTCTACTCTTACTTATGCCACACTTCCCTCCCTGTTTTATGCTGCTTATACAGTCTAAAGTTTTGAAGACTTTTCTGTTGTATACTGCGTTTAATCCATGATCCTCCAGGTCTTGTTTCCTGAGAAGTTAGGATTTTAGGGACAAGACACCCACCAATGCTCAGTCAATTCTTTTCTTAAATACTAAGCTCTAGTTTTCTGTCCTCAACCTAAATAACAAATACACTTATTCATTAATGTGTATGGCATTTATCGGATAAACTGTTTTAAAAATATATTTAAAGACTTTATGATCGGCCTCATAATTGTTTTCATTTGTAAGTTAGAATAAAAAAACTAAGCACTAATTGGATTCTTACTGGGTGCGCTTGAAAAAATAATTCTTCGATTTTATATCTGTCTCTTGAATTAGCCTGGAAAGTTCATGAAATTAGTAACATTGTGACCTTGCTCAGTGATAAAATCCTGGTTTCTGCCATAAAGTGTGGATATCATAAATTTTTCTTGAATGTCAAAGATAAGGGTTAACAATATTCTTTTGGCCCTGAGCCCTTTAAAATTCATGACATTTCACTCCATTAGAATTATCCTGAAATAATCTCTGAATCCCAGTGTTTAATTTATGTACTGCTACTACACGGAATACAACATAGGAATTAAACATAATAAACAATACTTCACACTTGGAGAGAGCTGACTTCAGCGCAGCGTTTTATAAGCCTTCCATCGCTATGATCACGTGTTACATGTACCTTTCATCCTCAATGTACAGAAAGTATTTATTTGGATGAATACTTGTTATCATTGGTGAAGAATTACAACAACATAAGAGCAGCACATTGAATTCATAAATGGCAACAGTGGGTAGAAGATAAGTTAAACAAGACAGACATAACTACTGACACAAAGGACCAAAAAAAAAAAACAAAGAAAGAAACCTCTTCGTTTATATATGTATCCTCCAATAAGATAGGAAAAGTAGATGTCCTTTTTACTTTCCAAAGTGTACCTCAAAGGATTTGAGAGAAATTTCATTTAGAAATGTAAGCTTAGCTTTGTGATATATTGAGAAAATAATTGTAATTATAATTAGGAAAGGCAGAGCTTACTTCAAAGTAGGTTGATAAAGACATGAGATCAGAATGAGATCACCTAGCTCTTGAAGTGTGTGAAGGATTAGAAGTAGAAGCAATAAGACATTAAAATTATTCCAGGCACATAGAATAACAGAGAAGACTCAGACCATAGTTTGAGAATTGGAAATGTTTATTGACCAAAGAGAGATTTGGTGGAGCAGTAATTTAATGCATATGAGAAACTAGATGACAATATCGAGGGAAGATGGAGTCAAATGATGAAAGGATGATTGTGGCTTTCCCTATCTACCATTGTATTTGAAGAAAACTTGGCTACTGCCATGAGGAGATCCTAAATTATAGTTGCTCAAATCTATAAAACATACTGTGAATTGGGCCTGAGGGGTATTGTATTCCTAACTTTTCATTGGTGTGACAAATGCTTCAGAGAAACAATTTAAAAGGTGGAAAGATTTATTTTGGCTCATGGTTTTGGTCTGTGGTTAGCTGGCTCAATAGCACTGAGCCTGAGGTGAGACAAAACATCTAGATGAAAGAGTGTGCAATTGAGTCTATTCATCTCAGTGGCATCCAGAGAGTAGAGAGAGAAACAGAAAGAAAAGGAGATGCAGGAGGGAGAGAAAAGAGAGAGACAGAGACAGAGAGAGCAACAGAGACAGAGAGAAAGAGAGAGGGGAAGGAGAAGAGAAAGAGGAGAGAGGAGAGAGAGAGAATGAGAGCACTGTTGTGATCCGATCACCTCTCAATAGTATTATCATCTGGAACAAAAGCTTTAAATACATGAGCCTTGCAGGGAGGGAGGAGGACATTCATAACCAAATGATTCATTTGAATCATTAATACAGCAATTCTGTTCCTTATTCAAGAACCAAGTTTCTTCCAAGTTGTTCCACTATTTTTTTTAGGACAGTGTTGTAAACTGTGTGGCCAAAGCAGGGTCACTCCACATTTGGCTACTAATCAGACAGAAGAGAATGTGGTGGGGCTGTTCATGATATGTCATGTCTCTGAGGATGAGGAGGCAGGTGTTCTGTCATTAGTCTATTGCTAAGAATTTGTTCATTGGCTCACACAAACCTACAATGGAGGGAAGTGAATGGGGACAACCCAGAAGCTCACAAAAAGGTCCAAAGGTTATAGATACAGAAGATACCGCAAGCAAAATTTGGAAGAACTCCAACAGTTATCTCCTTCTGTGTTTACTGCCAATATTGAGATGAAGCTTTGTTGGATTGAGGATCACTGGGCCATTAGATGTTGTTGCTGAGGACTGGGGGAAGAGTTGGGTACCAAGGGAGATGCTGCCGACTAGTGACTCACTGAATGACACTGCCAAATGCCTGTTTGGGAGCTTGTAGAAAACACACTAGAATACTTCCCGCAGGGAGTGGTGGGAAAAAATAGATGAAAAAAATGATTCCACTGAATTTCTTCCACAATAGTGGCAATCATATCAAAGTGATAAATATTAATCACCCCAGAACAAAGAAAAGAAGCTCTTGCTCTTGTAGTGTGCCTTGCATATAATCTACCAAGAAAGCATCACATTCTACTAAGTGACAAAGGTTAAGTGATACTGAATCCAGTTGTAATGTCTTTAAGACAGGAGAAAGGTGGATATGAATCAAAGTCACTAAATTGTTGCTTTCTTTTTCTCATTTTAGAACTGAAGTGTCATTAGTGTCATTTTCTACTCCCCTCTATAAACAAAGACTCCAAAAACAAAACTTCCATTGGTTTCCTTTAGAATCTTCAGTCTGGAGACTTCTATCTTCCTATATTAATAGTCCTAAGGAAGCTCCTCATTTTTTGCACTGTAACAATGAAAGAATATTTTGTCAATTGACTAAATTCCAATGGAAATCTCCTTTCTTATAATCTTAGCGAAACCAAACTTATTTCTGCATAGTTTACCATGAGGTGGTATCTTGCTTTTTAGGATGGCTGTACCGGTCTCCTCATTGAAGCTGTCACTGGTGTAAGCAGAGTGAAAATGAAAGCCAAAGTTACAGATGTGTTTTCTTGAGCCATCTGGTTCTTTGGAAGGTAATTTTCTTACCTAAAAATAATCACATGCGTATGGATTTCCCTTTCTCTTAACACAACATATTCTAAAAACTGTTAACACTCCTCATTCTGTTGAGTTTACAAAGAACAGCATTTCTCCTATGCATACTGTTCTTTTGTTAATATTCATATGTGCTTCTGCGGAAAAGAAGCAGTTCTCACAAATCCTAGGAAACAGGAAAAAAATCTGTTGATGAGATTTTTTTTTAATCCAAAGTGTTCTCTTAGGCATATTCAATCAGTGGGTTTGTGTTTTTTTTTAATATTTTCTTTGAAGTAGCTGTAAGAGTGTCACATTTTTGAAGTAGCAATTTAGAATTTGATTCCAATCTAATTTCTTTATATACAGAGTTCTGAAAGGTAGATTTCCAATAGATGATGATTATCTTTGAAGATTTCTGGCTGTATATCAGCATGTCAACACTGGAAAGATGAATTTTTCAAGCATTATTGTTCATTCCTATCAGCTATACAGATAGAAATAACCCAAAGAACTGGTTAGGCCTTGTCATTAGACCTTGTTTGATTGAATAACAAGAGAGAGGTTTTAACAAAGTCGATACAATACCACCTGTTGCTGCAGAGACTTTGTTCTAGCTACCATATTATCCCAGAATTCCCCTTCATGAATCAGTGAAAAACCCTTTTATTCCATGGATGGTCAAAGCACAGGCAAAGAACATGTGTGTTGTATAAGTGGTCTTCAACTGATCGTGAGTTTCATTGTGAAGTCCCTCTAAAAGCATAAAATTACTCCATATGTCTTGATGCATTTAGGACCTCCCATAATAAGTAAGGAAATGATCTGCTTCCTAAATCTTAAGTGTAAATCTACTTGATATAAATACCTAAGACATTCTTGTATCCTAAAATATAAGTTAATTCTACTTTAGTAAAAATTGGTTTGGAAAGGAAACTATTGATTTTATACTAGTCTGTATAATTTTACCTGGCTTACTTATATGCTAAATTATAAAGATGATGTTCCTTTATATTTTCAGTCAAAGTGTTTTCAAATTGCTTAGAAGTAAGAGCAAAGTGGAGAAACAGCTGTCTTGTGTTATTTTGTTTCCTGCATACAAATAGTCTTAAATTGCTGTAAATGGAAAGGTTGGAAGGAATTCAAACACTGCTTGTTTAAATACACTGAGACTGATGTTTTTGTGTTGGAACCTTTGGAAAGAGTAGCATGAGAAAATATAACACATTAACTTGTCGCACTTGACAATATACGGTTATGGCTTCTCTTTTATTTGTTAGGTAGAATTGAATTGGTATCATTCAAAAAACTTTGTGACAGTAAATCATAAGATATTTGAACTAAGATATACAAAATGCAGCATTAAATCCTGAGGCATTTAATGGGTCATTATTCTTACTCCTTTGAAGAAAACAAAAGTCCTTTTGGACTTGCATATTTAACTGTGTTCAGGAAAGTATTACAGAATTTATGTCAGGAAAAGAATGAATTAATACATCTAGCCTTTTCTCTTTCTGATATCTAAATATAAAATGAGTGAGAAATTAGTATATATGGAAAAGTCAAAAAACGGAATTCATCTGATTTCCATAATTATTTTAAAATTAAGTCCTGTCTTCAGATTGTTCTTAAATATTAGAGCTTTATTCAACAGCATTAATAAATATACGGAATTCTTTGTGGTTTTTTTTGTTTTCGTTTTTGTTTTTTGCTCCATCAGGGGGCTTGAACTCTGTCCCTGCGCTCTTCAACTCAAGGCGAGCGCTCTACCGCTTGAGCCACAGCACCACTTCCGGTTTTCTAGTGGTTTATTGGAGATAAGAGTCTCACGGACTTTCTTGTCTGGGCTGGCTTTGAACCGCAATCCTCATATCTCAGCCTCCTCAGATCTCAGCCTCCTCACGCCAGTGGCGTGAGTCACTGGCACCTAGCTAATATATGGAATTCTAAAGATAAATTTGCTAGCTTATTTTTCTTTTTTAATATTTGCGGACACACAAGTAAGAAATTTGACTGAGATAAAAGCTCATATTGATAGTCATAAATATGTACCTAGTTTTTAAAATCACACCCTATATTTTTAATCATAAAACTTTTCACAATTCAGTTCACAGGTTACCTGTAACCACTGTACTGCAGAGTAAGTCAAACTTTCTCCAAATGTTGCTGTTAGATGATTGTATTAAGACCATATTCCTGTTTGATTTGCCCGGAAACTCAAAGTTAAGCACATCATGTAGAGGAGCTCAGGAAGAAAAGTTATGCTCAGCGTGTTTAAGTGAAATCTGCTATGATTTTACTATCTCCTAGGTTACAACAAAAAGGAATTCTAGAGCTGAAAAATAGACCCAATAAACATAGTTCTTGTAGAAAACAATGATAAACTGTGAACTAAAGATCTTCAAGCAAAGCTGCAAACAGAAAGTAATAAAAAGTTATTCTTTTAACACATCTCTGGAAAAGAAAATAAAGTAAAATTATATCACAGATGTGTTTAATGCAATACCTTGCAATAATAGAAACCAAGTATATATTTGGCCTCCATTTAGCCTCTGAATAAGTTAGTGAACATTTATGAGTCTGATAATCTTCCATACTCTGTGACAATTACAATTAAGTAAATAATATATGAAGTTCCTATCTAGTAGATGTTCAGTCATCCAACTTATTTTATAGTATTCACTTTGTAATTATGTATAATAAAACTGTTAAATTAACATGACAGTACAAATAAAAGCATTTAAGTTAACTGATTAATATCACATTCATACTATTCTTCAACTTGGATACACATGTACATATAATTACTTTTTAAAATTTATTCACAGCATACAGTTATTGTACAGTATATTATTGTACGGTATGTATGCACAATGTATTGCTTATTGCACAGTATAGAAAAGAAACCAAACATTCAATAAAGAGTGTTAATAAGATGGGGTATAGTAGTTCATTACTATAGTCTCAGCTACTTGGAAAGCAGAGATCAGAATTTTAGGCTAGTCCAGGCCAAAAACAAAAACAAAAACAAAAAAAACATTAAGACTCTATATCCATAAATAGGCCAAATGTGGTGATGTGCAACAGTGCTTTCATCTACGCAGGAAACTAAGTAGGTGGTTGTGTTCCAAGAGAGTATTACATAATAACTAAATAAGGAAATAAACCCAACAAGAAAAACACCTCACACCTTGTAAGTGAGCCAAGCTAATTAGAACACACAGTGTGCATTAGTGAAATAGTTCTTTAGAGATGATAAAATATTCATTTTCATATAAAATTCCACATGATGTAGACTCCTTTTTTATATAACTGACATAAAGAGTATCTAAGCAATGACAATCACCTTTATATTTTATCATCTTTTTTAATTCTTTTTTTTCTTTTTTTATTGTGAAAATACTGTACAGAGGGGTTACAATTACATGGGTAATAATGAGTACATGTCTTATCAAGCTTTGTTGCCTCCTCTTTTGTTTCTCCTTACCATGCCTTTCCATCTCCTTCCTACCCCCTCTCTTCCTCCTACCCCAATCCCCTCTACCCGCCACCCTTCCCCGGGCCAAAGTTGTAAAGTTCGTTTTTCGACATAACATCTTGTACATCTCATTGTTGCAATGGGTCCACCTGTATCCCTATTTAAACAATTTTTTTCCCTTCCCCTTCACAAATTATACCTACATCATATACAGTGTCTCTCCCATGGGGTAGGGACATACAAAGCAACAAAGAAATCATCTTATAAATATGTTAGAAACAATCGCATGAAAGAAAAAAACATTTGAATACTTATCTTTGGATTTATTTCACCTAACATCAACTATCTGACCTCTTCTGCTTGTCTCAGACATATACTAGTTATTGCAAATAAGGGAAACCATGGGACCTATGTTTCTTTGGGCCTGGCTTGCTTCACTTAATATAATTTTCTCCAAGCCTTTCCATTTCCTAACAAATGGAGCAATGTCATTCCTCAGTAGATGAATGGATCAAGAAAATGTGGTATATATGCACAATGGAATTTTATTTTATCATCTTTTGTTCTCTCTTTTGTACTCAGTATTGTTTGATTGCTTTAATGTTTCACATTCCACTCTTGTCAAAAGAGAAAGACATCTTTTTTTTAAAGATTAAACTTCTGAATACCAATTCAGCATTCTCCCTTTCTCTTTTATCTCTCCACTAGGAAAGACTTTCTTGCAACCCAAGTCACCTATTTTCTTTTCCACCCTGACACTTCATACTCTCCTATTCACACTTACAGTTCCACCTTACTCTCTAATCAGCAATCATGTCTAAGCTATAGTTCCCAATATGCTACTGAAAGATTTCTCACATATGTCCATGCTCAAAGTGGTCATGTTCTAGACAAAATCTTAGCTAAAATTCTTACAGTGTTTAATAAGAACTCTTTGCTTCTTTCAGAAAATCCTTGCATTCATAGCAAACAAAAACCTTTTCCTCATTTTCCTCCTTCCTAGTTTGCTTCTCTATCTCTTAATCCTCTACCATCCTTAGGGTGCTAAATTTTAGAAGAATGATTTTTAGCCCTCTGATTCTATTCTGTGAATATCATTATCTCCAATCCCAAACTCTGTCTCTTAAGTCCTAGCCTTGCTCTTAGAGTGGTTCCCACTACACCTTCTATTGAACTTAATCGCCTCCATTATTGTAAGAATTACCAGTGTATTAACAGAATTCATCCATGGCGCCATTCTTTTCTTCATCTTCAAAACTAGCTAGCCCCACAGTCCTACCAGTGGTGCTCCAGAAATATGTTATCTCCTCCATGCTAACTTTCCATTAGTGTGAAAAATACCTGGGACAATCAGCTTAAGAGGAGGAACGTTTCATTGCAGCCCATTGTATGGAGGATTCAGTTCATAGTCAGCTGATTTGTGACAGGTGTGAGGAATTGAACCATGGCAGGAACACATGGCATAAGAACCTGATCACTTTATGGCCAACAGGTAGCAAAGACAATAGAAGAGAAAGGTTGGTGACTGTGGCCAGCATTTGTTATACTAGCTCCTTAGGAGAGTAGAGATCTGGAGAATTGTGGTTTGAACCTAACCCAGGACAAAATATGTTACATTTCATCTCTACTATAACTTGCAAGAGCCTGTCTGGAGACATGGTCCAAGAAGTAAAGCTGACCACATGTGATGTTCTGAAGTCAAACTCTACTACAGAGACAGACAGACAGACAGAGAGGACCAAGATCTTACTATCTTAATATTCTAAGGAGAGAGGAATAGGAGCCAAGATCCTAGTATTCCAGAGCATGGCTCAACTATCTTTCAGTGAACTTTACCTCCTAAAATTTCCTCCAGTTCGCAGGAACATCACAGGTTGAAGGCCAAGCTTTCAGCATGATTTCTGAAGAACATTAAAGATCCAAACAGTAGTTGTCCTGACTATAAGTCTTAAATTCCACTTTTGCTAATACTTTAACTTCTTTACAGATGGGTCTTATTTTCTAAAGTTTATTTTCTATTCCATTTTTTATTCAAAACCCCAAAAGGAACATATATATGATCCACTATGGCCTTCTCTTCAAATAACATGTTTGTATCTTACTCCTTGAACAATAAAATTTAGTATTTTTAGCATTTGTCCAAATCTGGACATTTTGACTTTTTTTTTTTTTTGTCGGTCGTGGGGCTTGAACTCTGGGCCTGGGCACTGTCCCTCAGCTCTTCAGCTCAAGGTGAGCACTCTACCACTTGAGCTATAGTGCCACTTCCGGTTTTCTGGTGGTTTAGTGGAGATAGGAGTCTCATGGTCTTTCTTGCCCAGGTTGGCTTTGAACCACGATCCTCAAATCTCAGCCTCCTGAGTAGCTAGGATTACAGGCGTGAGCCACCAGCGCCCGGCCATTTTGACATTTTTTATCATAAACTTTTACCTGTGTGACTTAATTATATACAAAATAAATACATATTCAACACAAAAATACATAATGTCTTAATATGGTAATTTCAGTCATCTATTTAAAGAACTTGAAAAATGCTTTTCCTGATTTTAACACCTCTTCAAAGTAGGCTTAGCAATAAACAATATGGATTATTGTGATATAGCTACTAGAATATCTAAATGTGTGAATTTGTATAGGGTTATATTTTAGGACTAACATTCCATAAAGTTTTCCTTTCTTATGGAAAGAAAATAACAGGCTTAGTTTATAAGTTACATTGAATTAAACTTGAATACTGATTATCCACCACTTCTGTAAATTTCAACTTAGTGTGGGAAACCACTCATCTATTTGTGAATAGTTTCATGCTTATTTGTGTTATCTCTTTTCAGTGTTTCTACCTGTACTTCTATTGCATGTATTTGTATTTGAGATAAAATTAGGAATGTCTCCCCCAACTATTTCCTCACAATATCATAGCAAAAAAGAATTCTTGTTTGGACACTTTAAAATTCATGAATAAAATTATTTTCATAAATGTTACAAGATAAATTATTTTGAACATTATAAAAGACTTATTGGGCAATATACAAAGTTCAAATTGGCCAACTAATGCATCAGCATTTATGCATCAACCTGTCTGTGGCTAGGGAAAGACCATGTGCTGATTGGCCTATGCCAGAATTACTGGAATTTGCCAAAACAAAAATAAGTACTTATTTGTTTAAACCAAAGACATCCATTTAATGGAGGGGAAAGGGTGAAATCAATCCTTTCCGAATTACATGATTCCTATACTTGGGCAGGGAACAAAATGGAGAAAATGAATGTTGAGAAGACAAATATAATGACTACCAATAAGATTAATTAATAACTTTGACTTCACTTAATGCTTTTACTCTCAAATGTCCTACATAAGACTGTTAAGAAACTTAACACAAATCAATGAATTAATTAAAATACTTTCCTGTTATAGCCAAAGAAAGAAAGACTTATTGAACTAATTTTCAATTTAATGTGTCTCTAAATAAGCATAGGCTCTGAAGATTGTGAGATATTATGCCTATTTCCTGCTCTCTGGTATAATCAATATAAAGTTATAGCACACTTATTAATGGCAAGTATTTCAGAATTTATATAAGCGTTTTTCTTCTCCCTATAGAAATTAGGAGCTTTTGATAGTAGAGATAGTGCCTAAATACATAAAACAATTGAGAATGCCACATATTAATGCATGGCAGACCACTAGATAATGGTATCATAATACAAGTAAATTGGTCCTTCAAGATAAGGACATCTCTCTATGGACAAGAATCAATGTGGGTAGTCTTCTAGATATTAGTAGAAATTGATAACATCCCTACAAGATGATATATTTGAATATGTAGGAAAGGACAGAAAATCCCCTCAAAGTAGAGCAAACAGGACAAATAAATATGCAACATTTTGGAAGGCACACATGGGGTGTATGTGC
The DNA here is from genome assembly GCA_004024685.1 of Dipodomys stephensi. Taxonomy (NCBI): domain Eukaryota; kingdom Metazoa; phylum Chordata; class Mammalia; order Rodentia; family Heteromyidae; genus Dipodomys; species Dipodomys stephensi. Next base: position 19,225 of record PVHN010017968.1, on the reverse strand, counting down.
GGACCTCAGGGAGCTTGGGATGGGCAGCTGACAAAAGACAGGGTACTGTCCTCTCTGGAGAGGAAGTCCTTTCTCGGAACCATTGCTAATGAGCATTTTAGAGTGAAGGTGAAGATGGATTTAGACTTCAGCTCTCCTCTGACCCACCAATCCCACTTTTGGTCATTTACCCAAATGGAACAAAGCCAGATGCCCCTCAGTAGATGAGTGGATCAAGACAATGTGATACACACACACACACACACACACACACACACACACACACACACAATGCAATTCTATGTCTCCATTAGAAAGAATGACATTGCCCCTTTTGTTAAGAAATGGAAAGACTTGGAAAAAATATATTAAGTGAAGTAAGCCAGTCCCAAAGAAACATAGGTCCCATGGTTACCCTTATTTGCAATAACTAGTATATGTCTGGGACAAGTAGAAACGGACAAAAGCTATGTACATATGACCAGATAAGATGAAGTTAAATGAAATGAACCCCAAGGTAGGGACCCAACTTGTTTTTTCTTTCTTGCTATTGTTTCTAACATATTTATAAGGTACCATGTGATTTTCTTGTCCTTTGTATGTCCCTCCCCCGACGGTATAACCCCTGTTTTCACTGTATTTGATGTCGGTATAATTTGGGCAGGGGACGGGAAAAAAACAAAATGTTTAAATAGGGATACTGGTTGACCCATTGTAGCAATGAAATGTACAAAACACTATGTTGAAAAACGAACTTTACAATTTAGGCGGGTGTGGGGGGAGTGTAGTTGTGGAGATGGGAGGGAAGGGATAGTAGGGGAAAAACAAAAGAGGAGACAACACTGCTTGATAATAAATGTACTCATTACCTTGCTCATGTAACTGTAACCCCTCTGTACAGTTATTTTCACAATAAAAACATAAAAATTGTAGCAAAATGTCTACTTTCATAAGTATCAAAAAAGACATACTTCATCTGGTGGAAACTACGATCGATGTAAGATTTTTTTTATTGTGAAAATACTTTACAGTGGGGTTACAATTACATGGGCAAGATAAGGAGTACATTTCTTATCAAGCATTGTTTTTAAAAAATGCCTCATACTTATACAAGATCCAGAACTGTGTGTGAAGAGAGGTGGGTAAAAGTTTAATTCTATAGCAGAAAAGCACATTTACCTTAAATTCAGTCTGACATGTTAGGGTGAATTCAAGAGTTATAACCAAAGCCCAATTTGGGGTCAAGAAGTTCAGAAATGGAACTGGGACTTTTTAACTTTTAAAAGCTATGGGGCCTTGAATATGTTATTTTTCTTTTTGACCTTAAAATGGCAAACAGTCAAAATAATTGCCTTTATCAACTGCATTAGCTCATTGTACAAGAGCTACTTAAGTCAATGGGGTCATACAGGTAACCAATAACTGATGTGTGTCCAAATCAATGTTACCATTAGGTGTCAGAGAGCTCTGATATTTAAAACATTGACAGACAGTGGGAGATTCCTGTTTATATTATTAATGCTAAAAAAATTCACTGGAGTATAAATCATCAGCTTTCATTTATATCTTTTATAAATCTTTAAGCAATTGTACAGAGTAATTAATGAATTCAATACATGTTGATAAATCAATGTCACCCTTTTCAATGTCTCACCCACCCCCTCCCACCCTCCCCTTCCCTCACTCCTCTTAATTTTGTAGGATATACATTGAATTTCTCACTCTTCTTAATTTTATAGGCTATACACTGAATTCTTGACTCCCCCACATCTTCTCCTCTTTATTCATTTGCCCCTTTCGCCTTGACCATACCTTACCCCTTTCATATACCTGCTTCCTTGTATTTATACTGTTTAACTTTGGCTTTACCTTTCTAAGTAATTACACTGCGTTCTCACGTGAATCTGTCATCTTGATTAAAGCTATGTGAGGATTCATAACAGAGAAGTCAACCAAACTCTGAGATGTTTGTAGACATATACCCTAATAATCAAACAGAAGTTTGATTTGATGCCAGCCTGGGTGAAAAGCTAAAGACCTCAATTTCAACAGAAAAACTAGGTGTACAGTCTCATGCCAGCAATCCAGCTATGTAGTATGTAGGAGTTATAGATAGGAGGATGGTAGTCTGAGTTCAACGTGGGCTAAAAGTTTCTGATCCTATCTCAAAAGTAACCAAGGGACAAATAGTTGTGGGTGTGCTTCAAACAGTAATGCACCTCTAAGCAAGGATAGGCCCTATTAGAAAAGAAGAAAGCTGGGCACTTTGGCTCAGGCCTGTAATTCCCACTACTCAGGAGGCTGGGTAGATTCAAGTATGTAAAGATGACAGCATTGTATAAAATACTTTCTAGACAGTGAAGCTACCCATGTACTCACTGGACATTTTTTAAAATAAATTTTGCTGGTACTGCTTTTTATATGAGGCAATTCCAATTATTAAATTGTTTAGAACTTTGTTGGCACTGTTTATATAAGTCATGTGAATCCAAAATTGGAAAGTAATTTTTAACATCTGCTAGAAAAAGTCAACTGTTTATATTTTTGCAATTTTATACCTGGAAAAAAAGGTATTTATGTCAAAGAAATAGTAGGACACCACTTACAAATGATTATCATTATACAGTGAAAACATTTTGGCAACAATAAATGTTGACAAAGAATATTGCATTGACCATAAACAGGAAAGTTATGCTTCCTTGAAAATAGTCATGAAACTTAATTTTTTTAATAATCTTTAAAACAAATTTGAAGTATTAAAATATAAAATAATTACATATTATGATTTACAATCCTATTTTTAATATAGTGGCATTCTTAAAATTTAAATGAAGATTTGTGTGTTACATTTTGGATGATCTTGTGGCATTTTGGAAATAAATAGAAATTCCTATGATGACTATATACCCATGCATTTTAATTAAAACAGTGCACAATACTTTATGAGTCATATGTAAACTCACACACTTAGAAACATTTACTTGTTTTTGTTAATAAAGTGCTCAGCAGTGTGTAAGATTAGTTTGACACCTATTCAGTAATAATTAATTCTTTTTTATTATTATTATTGTAAAGGTGAAGTACCCAGGGATTACAATTATATAAATCAGGTAACGAGTATATCTTCTTGTTAACAGTGTTACCTCCTCCCTGGCTTTCTCCCAGTTTTTCCCTCCAGAGCCCCTTCTCCCAAGTTGTATAGTTCATTTTTTTGTATTTTTTGTTTTTTAATTTTATTGTGAAAATTACGATTACATGGGCGAGGTAATGAGTACATTTCTTATCAAGCATTGTTGCCTCCTCCTTTGTTTCCCCTTCCCATCCCTTCCCATCTTCCCCCTCCCCACCCTGCCAAAGTTGTAAAGTTCGTTTTTCAGCATAGCATCTTATACATCTCATTGTTGCAATAGGTCCACCTTTATCCCTATTTAAACAATTTGTTTTTCCCCTTATCCTCCACAAATTATACAGTCATCAAATACAGTGGAAACAGGGGTTATACTGTGGGGGAGGGACATACAAAGCAACAAAGAAATAATCTTATAAATATGTTAGACACAATAGCAAGAAAGAAAAATAAACATTTGAGTCCTTAACTTGGGGTTCATTTCTCTTAACATCAGCTTATCTGACCATTTCTTCTTGTCTCAGACATATACTAGTTATTGCAAATAAGGGAAACCATGGGCCTGGCTTACTTCACTTAATAGAATTTTTTCTAAGTCTTTCCATTTCCTAACAAATGGGGCAATGTCATTCTGTCTGATGGAGGCATAGAATTCCATTTTATATATATATACCACATTTTCTTGATCCATTCCTCTACTAAGGGACATCTGGATTGCTTCCATATCTTAGCTATGGTAAATAATGCTGCAATAAACATAGTCTTGGTAGCTTTAGTATGGTCTTGTTTGTGATCATTTGGGTAAATGCCCAAAAGTGGGATTGCTAGGTCATAGGGGAGCTCTATACTACTTTCCAAGTGGTTGAACAAGTTTATACTCCCACCAACAATGCAGTAGGATTCCCTTCTGTCCACATCCCCTCCAGCATCTGTTGTTTTTAGAGTTCTTGATTATAGTCATTCTAACTGGGGTCAGGTGGAATCTCAATGTTTTGATTTGCGTTTCTTTTATGGTTAGGGAGGTTGAGCATTTCTTCATGTGTCTATTGGCCATCCGTCTTTCTTCTTCAGAGAAGTTCTCTTTAATATATACTTCATTTAATATATAGTTCATTTTCAATGTAGTGTCTAGTGAGTGTTACTCCTGTACTTTTTTTCACCATTTCTGTACTCCTCCCCAAAACAGATAAACTTACAGACAAATGAACTTCAAGAAATGGAAACAAGGGTTTTTTTGTTAATTTTCTTTTTGTTTTTTCTCCTTTATTGCTGTTTTAATTTTCTGTAATTAATTATTAATTGTAGTGAGTAGTTAATTGTAATTCTCACCAGAACCACATAATTGACATTCAACATGTTAGTCTTCCTTGTCCTGAATTAATGCAGAATTGTTCATATTGTCACACTAATTTTTAAGAGTGATAATACAGATTTCTAATTCATTCTCCCACCTGTGATTCATTGTTTTGTTCATTTACACTGATTTGAACATTCACACTTTACAATGTATGGAGTAAGTTATATTGCATCAGGCCTGTATGGTCCATAATATGAAACCATCACTATACAATGCATAACATAAACTTCCTGACTTCTGAAGAATAGTTTTGAAACAGCATGACTGGGTATTTTGAACTCAGGGACATTTTTTATATTTTCTCTGCCTTGCCTAAGGATTGTTTAAAGAAATGATTTATGATACATATTTTATAATGTTCATTTAGGAGACCTTGTTATAAATGGTTTGTATTCAATTAATATTTATTTGAATAGAGCCTGTATTCCTTCGGAATATATTTGCTATGTAAAGAAATGAAGATATCACTCCTGGATTATTGAAATTTAAATATCAGTGACCTATAAAGTTTCATTTCTCTGGAACCCTGTCCACTGCTGGTAATTTCTAATTTTTTCTTCTAGCATAATCTTGGTAGTTGAAAAATTGGCTGTATAATTTTCTCTTGTGTCAGGTATTGAATTTATCCTATAAGACATTTTATTAAAAATACATCTCCTGATCCCCACTGCTTCCCGCTTGCACATACTTCTCTTTGTTCCCTTTACAAGTGATCATTTACCTGCTTAAACATTAAAAATATGTGTTAGTATTTTGACTTTTTGAGTCTGTAAGTTTAAAATTTGGACTGTAGAAAATAATTTAATATCATATTTATAGTTTCTTTTTGCTCAATTCTTTTTATTGTTCTGTCTATATTTTTATCCAGTTCACATACTTTTTCATTGCACTTAAAGAGTCGAAATACTTTCTAACTACCTTTTTGATTTTTATTTTACCTGTAAATTATTTAACAGTGAATTATTTTCCAAATATTTTAAGATGTTCTAGTTTATCATGTATCATTTAATTCCATCATGGCTAAAAAAATATTTTATGATACTTGAATCCTTTTAGATTTATTTAGAATTGTTTTATGAACCCAATATGGTATCTATCAATAAATATTCTTACATACTTTATGAATGTGCAATTATATGTTGAATGGAATACTGACAAATATCAATTGGGCTTATTTGATTGGGAATTTTATTCCAAATTTGTATATCCTAAGTAATTGATTTTCTGACAACATTCTAAATCAATTATTAAAATACAAGAACTTGAAATGCCCAATTATAAGATTACATTTTCAATATTATTTTATGTTATGGCCAAATAAATATTCTTATATTTGGCCACATATATACATGAATATATAATATTCATATTATAGCATCATTAATATATGTGAATACTGCATATTTATTCCAATGTATTTGTATATATTTCATGCTGTGTATTTCATGCAGTGACTGTATTACCAAGGAAAGGTAGGTAAATGGAAGAAAGTAGGCCATATCCAGTATTTCAATTGACACAAAGCACAAACACTATGTGCATATTACATATTACATATTACATATGTAATACTTATATATATGTGGGTGTATGATATATAATTTATAATATTTTATATAGTACATAATGCACACATAGGAACAATTCACTATTGTGCTGAATTTGAATTATTTACTAAGACATTCACAAGAGAATGACTTAATATGACTTTCCTTTTAAAACAAAAATACAACCTGAATTAGTAATTGGACTAACCTGAAAAAGATAAGCAGACTGAGGGGATTTCCAGAGGACTAGATAAACGAAGGTAATTGGAAGGGTCATTCTGGCTAAAGACATAGTATATGTAGGTATGGGAGTACAGTTAAATTCATTAATATACACAATCAATAAGCATGGTTAATTTTAATACCTGGATTATTTTATACAAAAAGAAAAGAAAATGTGCTAATAATGATCGACTACCTAAAGGATCATCCATGGTGTCATATTCCTATGATCCCAGCAGTTCTGTAGGGGAGATCACAAGGTTCACAGTGTCAGGACAGCTGGTAAAAAGATAATGAGACCCTATCACTTTTTTTTTATTTTATTTCTTTTATTTTTGGTCTGGTCGTGGGGCCTGAACTCTGGGCTTGGGCGCTGTCCCTCAGCTCTTCAGCTCAAGGCTAGCGCTCTACCATTTGAGCCACAGCGCCGCTTCCGGCTTTTTTTTTCTACTTACGTGGTGCTGAGGAATCGAACCCAGGGCCTCATGCATGCAAGGAAAGCGCTTTACCACTGAGCCAACTTCCCAGCCCCCTACCACTTTTATAAACAGATAAAAGCATGGTGTGGTAGCTCATCCTAGCTGTTCATGAGATTTAGAGTATGTAGGAGGATCAAGATTCAGACCTGCCAGGGTGAGGTGCATGAGAACCCTATCTGAAAAAGCTGACTGAAGTAAAAATGAGCTAGTAACATGGGACAGGTGTTATAGCACTTGCCAAGCAATTGTAAGTCCCTGAATTCAAGCTTAGTACCACCACAAAATAAAATAAAATCACCTAACAACATCAATATTTAATTCAGGCAATTGAAATTATTGATATTCATTGGGTTGGATTTTGTAGCCTTCCTATTCATAGGGCCATTATATATAATGTTCATAAATTGTATGTATTCATTTCTTAACTGATGTATCATCGATAGAAGTACTTGATTTATGTAAATGAGTCCTTGAAGTAGTAAGGTTTTTAGGTCTTCTAACCATGCCCTCCAGATAGAGTTAAGGTGTATTCATTTGTTCTTACATATTTTATAGTTATTTTATACTTTTTTATGTTTTTCAAACCTTCAAACTTATAGGATTTTTTCAATAATATAACTCACTGATGTATACCTTTTACTTGGATTCATTATGTAACATTTCATTTTGCTTGATTTAATACCTTCTGAGTGTGTATTTTGTGCACTTAGGTATGTGCCCACAAATATATACATATATATGTGTGATATCACTGTCTTTTTGGCTCATTTGCAAATTATAACTTATTACTCTAAAGAACTTAGTGTTTGTCTCCTAAGAACAAACATAAATTTTCATAACTGTTTTACTGTTATCCAATTCCAGATATTGAACATTGATGCTACAGTATCTTACCCTCGCCATACCGGTATTTTTTCTGTTGTCCTGTATCTCTTATGGCTTTCCATCTAGGGTTCACTTTTGAATTGGACTATTTATTGTTTGTCAGCTTAAAATTATTATTATTTTTATTGTGAAAATACCATACAGTGGGTTACAATTACGGGCAAGGTAATGAGTACATTTCTTATCAAGCATTGTTGCCTCCTCCTTTGTTTCCCCTTCCCATCCCTTCCCATCCGCCCCCTTCCTCCCCAGTCCCTCCCTTCCCTGCCCCCAGGCCAAAGTTGTAAAGTTAGTTTTTCAACATTATGTCTTGTACATCTCATTGTTGCTATGGGTATCCCTATTTAAGCAATTTGTTTAAACCTGTATCCGTATTTAAATAATTTGTTTTTTCCCTTCCCCTCCCCAAATTATACCAACATCAAATACAGTGAAAATAGGAGTTATACCATGGGGGAGGGACATACAAAGCAACAAAGAAATCATCTTATAAATATGTTAGAAACAATCGCAAGAAAGCAAAAAACATTTGAGTCCTTAACTTGGGGTTCATTTCATCTAACATCAACTTATCTGACCGTGTCTGCTTGTCTCTGACATATACTAGTAATTGCAAATGATGTGACACCTCCCCCAGCCTTTACCAGCAACTGTCTGTTGCAGTGTTTGTTGTAATGCATAGTATTAAAGAAGTATTTTTTTTCTGAAATCCACTTTTTGAGATTTGGCCTTATAATTTTTCATAAAAGAAACTTACAACTTAAATTGTTAGAACATGTTCTAAAAAGCAAATCTTATAGTGGAGTTCCTTTGAACTCAACTATGGACCTGTCCTAGGACGTTCAGAGCAATCAGCCCTTTTCCCCCTCTGCAATATATATTGTTTAGATGAAATAATAGACTCTAAACCTGATGGTGTATTGTTTAAAATTTCCCTTCCCCATCTGTATCCATAACATATACCAATGCCAAAAAGGCATAGCTCAGTGGAAGACATTTGGAAACTGAATTCTTGTTTGTATTTCTACTCTCCTGCTCTTCATCTAAGGAAATACTTCTTATCTAATTCAAACTATTTATTTCAGTTTTTTCATTAGAAAATCTGGTGGATAAACATGGTACCTTCCAAGAAGTATATGTGAGAGAATATTCAATGAGACTATCACATCTGCTCTGCGTGTTCTCTCTCTCTCTCTCTCTCTCTCTCTCTCTCTCTCTCTCTCTCTCTCTCTCTCTCTCTCTCTCACTCACACACACACACACACACACACACACACACACTTTAATACACTGACTGGCACAGTTAGACACTAACTGGCACTCAATAAACATTAGCTACTTCTAGTTTATAAAACCACTAACAGCAGTCATTTCTCAAATGTTTAAACATTCTACTTTATTGCACCTAGGAGCCCTTTTTACACAGTCTCTGTTTTCCTTCAAACCTGTATAATGTGAATGACATCATTAATACACAGAAATACCAGAAAAGAGGAAAACAGTCATTCAAATTCTTGGATTCTAAAATAGAAGAAAAAAGTTATCACATCAGACAACTAACAATGTATTTAATGAATGTAATTACATTCTAGAACTTCAGTGAATATTTTTACTACCAAGAAATAATTGTGAAAGCTGACAGGAGAAGATGCAATGCAAACTTAGCAGTAAAGTAAGCTATATGCAAGAGCAGGAGAAATAGCTTGAGCCTTGAAAACAAAATTCAAATAGAAAGGGTATCTAGGGAAGGGTGAGAGGTGAGTAGTTCAGATGTTCAAAACTCCTCTCATGTACAATCACACATACTTACACATGAATAAATTAGTTCATCTCAAATAAAGCATTTGTTTTCATGATAGTAACTGGCAATATTAGAGAGAAAACTGAGTATTTCTTTTAAAATACTTTATTGTGGACTTATTCTAGTATCTATATGAAATGTTTATAGACTCTAAGAAGATGCCAATCATTTTATACAAATCACTTAACCAAAAAAGTTAGAGTAATAAAAACCACATTATTATACAGAGTTCCTGATTCAAGTCTTGATAAAATAAGGTAAAGAATAAGTTATATTTTTATTGTTTTTATTCCCTTCAAGTAGCTGTACAAAGGAATTGCAAGTTTCCGAGTCAATGGTTGAACACAATGCATGTTGTTCATGTCACAGCTTTCAACAATAAATGCTCATTTCAATCAAGGTCAGCTCATGAAAGAGAAGACAGGACACAACATGAGCTTTCTCACTGTTAAAAGTGAGAAAGAGGAGTGGGAGTTTTTGAATACTCATAGTAATGTTCCCACTGGACTTTCCTTTAATTGGGTGCTTCTATAATTATAATAAACAATGTTTTTAGCATAATTCTCTTTATAAGTCCAAATATTTGCAGGAAATGTCTGAAGGGTAAGGTGCATCCCACACAGCCCTTCCCTGGCTAAGAGTGGTCAATAGAAAGTCTTGGTAGCTGCTATTGGAGCTTTCTGAATTTCCACAACACTGAGAGTACACACAGAAAGACAAAGATAACACTCCACATAGAAATAAGTGTGTATTCATGTAGGAAAAAAGTTCTTCAACATACTAAAAGTAAAATTTTAAAGGAGTCAAACCCTATACCTCCATTCAAAGCCTTTAAGTTAGACACAAACAATACATGGCAATTAATGACTCGTACTATTATGGGTAAGTGAATGGCATCATCCTGGACTCAGGATCCATGTTTTCAGGATCACTGACTTCTATACACAAATTTCTGTTCCTACACTCTGTAAGTGAACAGAATGTGGAATGTAGAGATGTGGGGGGAAAGTCATGTCCTAAACTGGCTGGTGTCCCTGGAATTTGGGTGAAGGCTGGAAAATTGCCTTGTTTTTGAGAGAAAGAACATTAACAATCCTGACATCCTTGCCCTCTCTTTGTACTGTGCATGTCATAAATCCAGGTCCTTCGGTTTCAAAAATCCTCATAAGAAATAATTGGCAGCCTTCTGAAAGGCACCATTATTGGTATCTTAGAAGGGCTATTGGTGGATTCATCTGCCACCAAGATCAGTATACATGAGAAAAAAAAGACTTATCAGACATTTCTAAATACACAAAAATAAAGGCCATCTTTCATATATAAATCTAAAAATATTCCATTTAGAAGAATTAAAAACACAATGGAATACAAATTTGTCTGGCAGCTAGCTGAAGCAGAACTTGTCTTATTTGCTGCAGCGATGCCTATCAGACTCTGAGGCGCAGTATGTACAGCTGAAGTCTGTCAACAGGGAGACCAGCATAAGGGCAGCATGATAGTCAAAACAGGATGAAACCACAGTCTAAACAAGATGATATGAACATTTGTGCAATTAGCAGCATCAGCAAGAGGAAAGTCCTGTTTGGAATACTCTGCCAGGAATCCCCCCCCACCAAAAAAAAAAGGTGGAATGCTTATTTTACCATAATAGGGTTATATTTGGTCTAATAGAATTAGTAGAACATGGGAGAATAGTGTATTGACTGAAATAACGGATAGAGAGAGTCAAAGCTAAGAACAAAGTCATAAGGCTGAAAGCCTTCCTAAGACTTTTGCAGCAATAAGAATCTTCATGTTCCATATACATTCCTCATTTGCATGCCTACTCAATGACAATGTTTAGCCTGACTATACTTGCTGCCAATCATGGCACTGACTTTTTAATATTTATTGTTTTGGTTTTGAAAACAAGCATTCAGCATATGCATTTGTTAGTCCCATTTCACAGATAACAAAGATAAAGTAGCTTGTAAAATTACCGTAAGAGAAAGGCTAGAAACTATTCAGGAGACAAAGCTAAATAGAAATTACAGTTCTGCTGATTGATTTACTCAAACCATATAAATGGACTTGCTAGTTTTTATACAATGGATAGACTTCCATCTGAATGAAGATTGAATGAGATTATTTACTGCTTTTAACATAATGTTTATTATGAAGCAGATATTCAATGAACAGTAGAATCAATATTATTGTTATTATTATGAGCTTAATAATGAATGATGGTTTGTAAAAATTTAAAATTTATAGAAAGCTCAAAGAAAACCAGATTATTAAGCATACTAATAAGTCAAGCTAGTATTTTAGTTTACTAGCCAGAGGCAGACAGAGTACACAAGTCTTTCTGCATGTTCTTTTCACCATTCTAATTCCTCAGGATTGATTTCCTACCCTTATTTTTAAGAGGATTAAAGAAGTTTTGATTATACAAATAAAGTTGTGTTCTGTGTCTTCTCTTTATTCCCAAATCTTCCCCAGTCCTGCTATTTTTTAAAAAACTTATAAAACTTGGAGCGTTACTTGTTTTTGATCTTCACAGCACGATGACTCAATATTTACTGAATTCCTACTTGAACTTTAGAGAATATTTTTGTATTTGCTTTTTAAATGACATCAAGTGTTGGTTCACAATTCCTTCCTTGATGATAATTTCTTTCTTTTTTGTAATTATCTTTAAGTAGTTGTGCAAAGGGATTTTCAATGGGTGGAGATGGGAATGAGGGGGAGAATAACGAAAGGGATGCCCTTGATCAAATTTCATTGTACCCATCTTCTGACATGTTGATAATTCCTCATAATACATATTTGTTTGGAAAAATGGTAAAATGTAAATTAGAGTTATAATATTGTATACTTATGTATAGTATAAGATAAATCATGTAGTATTATACTATTAATAATAAACATTCATATCACATGGTGATCAAAATTCACTTCTAGAGGAAGGCTGCAGGGGGACCAGATGACTTAAAGTAGAATATCAGTTCAACTAGAGTGCATGACACATTGTTGGTATAGTGAATATTTTATAACCATTAATGATAAATTTAGAGCCTTCCTACCTCTTAAAAGGATGGCAGGGTTTCTGACTTCTGTGGTTGGGGCCATATTCTTTAGTTCAGTTTCCTTAACAACATCTCAAGAACACCAACACCATACCCACTACATTATGTTTGTCTCCTTATTCAGAGATGGACCAGATTTATACATGAACCTTCTTGACAGTAAGTTAAAGGTGTGTAAAAATATCCCATCTCTAGATCTTTAGAATATTGCTAAGTAGATGTTAGAAATACATATTCTGGATCCCAATCTAGATCAGCTGAATCAGAGTCTTCAACATTACAGTAGCTTCAAGTGAGTTATCTTCCGCTTAATATTTTAAAGCGTTTTCATAAAAATACAGAGCTTTTGTGAATAGTGAAAATGAGAAATTTGTGTCATCCTAGTCTTATGACAAGATCTGGTTTACAGAAATACAAAAGAAAATTATATCCTTCTTGGTTCAAAATAAGGTATAATTCTTAAATTATGTCATTGTGAGAGCTGGGCATTAGTTTTATTGTGTCTAGGTTATCAGAGTGAAGGGATATCAATCCCCTTAGAAGCATTCTGGTGTCTTGTACTGAGGAACTTTGGCATCAGTTCTTTTGTGGCCCCAACACATATATTATTTTAATAAATAGCATATGTATTCATGATTAAAATATTTCCAACTGGGGGTGGGGGGAAGATGGGATGGGAAGGGGAAACAAAGGAGGAGGCTCAATGCTTGATAAGAAATGTACTCATTATCTTGCCCAAGTAATTGTAACCCCTCTGTACAGTATTTTCACAATAAAAAAAATAGGACGGGAAATTTTGTCCTATGTATTTTAATACAATGAAACAAAATTCAAATATATCAAATATTTGATGATAGCCATGATAATAATGAAAATGTATAACAAATCTTATAATACACAAAAATAAAAATTAAAAAATTAAAAATAAACTATTTCCAACTGGGTAAGTTTGAGTTGGGTTTGAATGAAACTGTTAAAATTAACAGTATAGTCCGTTGGGAATAAAATATTGTTTTCCAATTTTCCTGAACAGATTTCATATTATGAGGCCATCTTGATATAAATTCTTCTCTGTCGGTGAAGGTACACAAAAAGATCTATGTGTGTAGTAAACCATATATGCATACTAAACTACTCCATCAAAAGAAATAGTTTCTCCTGTCAAGTGTGTGCATTTCAGATAATGGAGCAGAAGTGGCAAGCATGGGTATTTTTAAAGGTAAATATTTACCCATTTTAACATTTTATACTTGAGCCACAGCATTTACCTCAGAGGACCCTTCCCACACTCAAAACATGGGTCCCACCAAGAGTCCATCAAATCTTATTTCCATCAGTGGTTCATTTTACATACAATTCTTGTAATTGTACATTAGATTTTTTTCTTTCCTAAGATTCTGTATTTTCAGGTTCTATGTCCTGGGATCCAACCACTAATGGAAAATGTTAAAAAAATAAATAAAATAAAATAAAATAAAAACTATCTCTTCATGGACTTATATAACATTTTCTTATCATTGCTCTCTAAAGAATGTGGTGTAGCTACTATTTATGTAGGATTTGTGTTAAGGTTTTTATAAGTTATCTTATAGAAAGCAACTTGAAAGTATAAGGAGAGTGTGGCTAGGTTATATGAAAGTAGTATGCTACTTTATAAATGGAACTCAAACATAAAATGGTTTGGGTATTAATAATATGGTTTGGGTATTAATATTCTGGAACCAGAATATCAAGGGATGTCTACCATTGAAAGCTTACTTTTGTCTCTAGTAAGCACTGTGGCCATAGATGTGTCATAAGTTCTATTTTCTCATCACAGCACTCAATGTACTAGTTTTCCTTTGCACTTCAGATTCTGCCTATGACTAAAAGAGGAACAAAATTCTCTTTATAAAATAACATGGCACAAATATACATACTACATTTAAAAATCAACAAATGGTAGCAACTTCAGCAAGTTAAAAAAAATAAGAATTCTTGGATAGAAAATGTAAAGAATGGGAAATGAAGACCTGCAGCATGACATATTCAAGACAATATCCTCTTTTATCCTGAATCTTCTCTGAATATTTTTAGTATGATCAAAGTGAGATGGTCACAAACATCATTTTATAACTGAAAATATCAACATTTCTTAGCTTCATAAATATGGTTGGTCTCAAACAATAACTAAATGTCACCATGTACTCATTACCTTGCTCATGTAACTGTAACCCCTCTGTACAGTATTTTCACAATAAAAAACTTATTAAAAATTTTAATTTTTAAGAAGTACAGCACTAGCCTTCAGCTGAAGAGCTGAGGAACAGCACCCAGAACCAGAGTTCAAGCCCCACTACCAAACAAAAAAATTAACTTTTAGCTAATAAGCAATTTTAACATGTTCATTTCTCATTTGCTCTATAGGTGTTGATTTGGTTGCTTTTGAGCTAAGAAAAAACATCAAATGCAAGTTAATATCTTCGAATAGAAGGAGTCATTTTAAACTTGTTTAATTCCTCTATAGATTCTGAAATGGCAATAAAACATCTATAATTGAAATTGCTAATATCTTCATACAAATAGTTAACATCCATCATTAGGATTATGACATAAAATATGCTGTATATCACATCTAAAATATCTATTTTTTACATTCAATTAAACTAATCTTAAGTCTCTCTTATTCAAAAAGTATCAGTATATACTATAGCTTAGTCTAGGATCTCAAAGTTGAGGAATAGGGAAACCTCACTTTGCAGCTCTCTGGTCCCACATCCTTGGTCTTTGATAGAATCCTACCTTATCCAATTACTAAATCTCTTGCTCCCTTTTGCTCTAAGAAGTTTTTCATAACCCACATTTGACTTTTCTACCTCCTGTCTGTACTGTGTTAGACTTACTTCAGTCATGTTTAAGTATGCAAGGGATTTCCCCAGTTTTACAATTCCTGTTCTCATGTAATCAGTTTGATAACCTTCATTTGTCCCTCTTGGATTTCATCATAATTAATTCTGACAACTGGTAGAATTTCCTAAGGTTATTTTACATTCTCAATCTTTTCCACTGAAGTGCTAGAGATGTCACTCTCCACAACTTATCTGCAAAATTAATGATCATGTTCACAATTCAATCATCAAAGTCACTGATTAAAATGCTCAGCATTATGTCTGGAACCATCCACTGTGGAACATTACTTATGTCACCTGAACTTGGCAAAGGCCCATCAAATACAACTCATTCCATAATCCCAGAGCTCTGTTCTGTAACCTAATGGTGGTTGAAACAAGACAATATATTCCAACTTATTGATCACTGTTGGCATGAAGTACAGACCAAAACCTGCATGAAATAAAACTGTATTGGATCTATTGCTTTTTCCTCAATTCATCATGTTCTTCATTCTATCAAAGAAGCAACTAATCATAAAGTGTGTGTGTGTGTGTGTGTGTGTGTGTGTGTGTATCCCTTACTGAAAATTAACAAAGTAGTTACTTTTCTGCCCTAGTAATTAATGGAATAGTTATTCTTCACATATATATTAGTCTGTAAAACAATGCTTTACATGGGTTGTTGTACATGGATTATTTGTAGTTGGTTGCAGTGAATATATAGTTCTCACTAAAATTCACTATGCTGGCATTCTTGCTGTTTGTATTCATTGAAATGTACTCACAATATGCATGATTAAGCATCTTCATATATTTAAGAAATGTGAATGTTGTATTAGTTTTCTATTTTCCTCATTTTGTAACTCTAAGGAATAGTCTGGAGAGTCATAATTCAATTTACTAATAGTGCTAATACCCAAAATAGTATAATACTCAAAACCCAAAAACCATCACTTGAAGTGGAAGTGTTTTTTGCAAAATTATATTTTTATTTTTATCTCTTTGGTGGATGTTCAGAGAGTAAACAGAGTAAGTCTGTATGCTTAAAATCACATGTATTCATTCTTATTATTTTGATTCTTTAATCATTTTAACTCCAAAGTTCACCATTTGGTACATTTTACATTATCAATAGTATAGCTGCTAATCAAGAGAGCAGACCTGTATTATTTACTCAGTAATTCTTTGTAGTTTGCTTTTTTTCTGCCAATACTAGTCTGTTTCTATAATTCAGCTCAGATGGTGCCTGACCTTGTGTTTCACATCTTTCCTGGAACTTAATTACATAATTGAACAACAATCAACTTATACACTCTCAGTGGCCCTTCTAGCTGGAAATGTCAATAATAATTCTTCTTTACAGAAGCAAATTCAGGGTTGATTTAGAGCTAGTGGACTGCATTGTTAAATATGCCAAATGACAATGCCTAGTACCTTGACTCACTACTGTATAAGAGTTTAAATGTTTACTTTTCTTCCACATACATAGAAGATGAGGTGATATACACATATACTGCTTCTGTTTATTCTTTAGAACTAGAGAAGACATTTAAATGTATAGATAATAATATTCTAGAAAAATTATATAAACCATAAATCTAGTCCAACTTAAGAAGTGAACATTTTTCTAATCAACTGAAACATAATTAATCATGGCTGTGAGACAATGTAGATATTATAACAATTATCCCAATGAGTATATCAGGTTAGATTAGAATTAGCTTATTTTTTTCTCATCTTGCTTATTCTGAAGTTACATACAATCAACAGTCAAAAATAATCAAGCTGAGGGAAACGCATGAGTCTTCTGGATAAATCAGAAAGACAGACCCTTATTTTTAATGAGGGAGAACTCCTCTGGAGACCAGTTTCTCTATAAAAAAATGCTGAAAAACTTCTTAAAAGAAATATACTTCTGAGCATAGTAAAGAAAGTCACAAATTCTGAATGTCTGAAAAATGATCTTGAACTAAGTGGCTCTCCAGCCATTGGACTGTTACTGTATATTATATTCAGCAACCTCAACTACTTTGACACTGCTCAAAGCTAGCTTGCCTTACCTCAGTATTCTTACTACCTTCTAAGTCTTCCTTTTGAAAGAAAATATAATATATATACAATTACCTGTGAAAGGAATTCAAAGCACCTCTCCATGCAGTGGCAAAGCTTGCATTGATGAATATTTAAATAGTGGTATAGAATGCAAAATTTATTTCCTAACAAGAATTGTAATTTATCCTAAGTGTATATCTTTATTTTTAAGTAGTAAATGTTCTTTTGGTTATAATAGCACATTTTAATGGCAAAATAAAAATTAGAACATTTGGGTTGTATCTGTGAGCAAGGATGTGTGTGTGTGAGGGGGAGAGGGAGTGAGGGAGACCACACAGTACCTGGATGTTCATATATAATTAAAACTCAGATCCAGGGTATCTGATATATATTATAAAAATAAAACCTGAGCTAAGATTCTATAATCATATCTCTTGGGCTTTCCAAAGGGACAACTCCTTGAAGTTCTTGGCTTTACCTGTCAGCTGTCTTTTCCCCTTTAGTTACTGGGGTTTAGAGCAGGTAAAAATTTTTGTAAAATATTTTGGCATCCAAGATAGTTGTTACAGATTAATCTTCACCCTGAGTATGAAGTTGTAGCTTTTGGTTTCTGCTTTAATTAATTGGAGGAAGAGCACATTTGTTCTCCAAGTTAATTAATGAACCTAAGTTCCTGAGCCATTTAACCCTAATAGCTGTCCCTGATCACTGTTAACTTTGTCTTTTATAGTACTATCCATTCTAGCCATGTGGAATTATGTTGATTTGCCTAAGGACTGTTCTTGACGTCATGATGTCATCTCAAGGGTAATGGATGCTTGAGGGTTGTTGAATATTTATGAGGAAGAGGTTAAAAAAGAAGAGATTTACATTGCAGATTGTTACTTCACAAGTATTTTCAGAGAGCAAATTAGAACTCAGACAAGTGCAGAAAAACAACTTTTGGAAATTTCTAAGTAATTTGATAGGAGAAAAGCCTGTGAAGAATACTGTATATTATGAATAATTAAGTCCTTTTCAGTGCTTGTAGTTATTTCAACATTTACAGTAGCAAATATGATTTCTATGGACACTACCTATTAACTTAGCAGGTGATAACTGCATGGACTGTTATTTTAAACAATGTCAGAATTGTTGTAAACGTGAAACTTAAAAAAAACCTCAATGTATACAAACTTAAAAGCATCACCAGATGTCCCGTGGGATAACACATACAATATTGTTGAAACAATGTATGGTGGTGATTAAGGAATTTCGTGTGTTTCAGAAGATAGTTTCTTAGTAACTTACTTTAAGAAACATGGGTTAATTTTAATGACTAAATATGATAATTTATATATTAAAATAGCACCATGCCTTATTACACTTCTCACAATAGAAGATGGAATCTTTTAGACACCCTATAATCCTCACACATAACTCTTGGAATATAATACAACTTTCTTAATATTTAGTTTCTCTTATCTCCTTAAGTTAATAGTTTAAATCCCTTCCCTTGTTATGATGAAAATACTCCTGGGGAGTGGAAACAATTTAAAACAGATTTGAGGGCAGCTTTAGTATGGCTTTGTTTGTGGTTATTTGGGTAAATGCCCAGAAGTGGGATTGCTGGATCATAGGGGAACTCTATGTGTAGTTTTTTGAAGAACCTCCATACTGCTTTCCAGAGTGATTGAACAAGTTTACACTCCCACCAACAATGCAGTATGCTTCTCTTTTTTTTTTTTTTATTTGTGAAAATACTGTACAGAGGAGTTACAATTGCATGGGCGGGATAATGCGTACATTTCTTACCAAGCATTGCAGCCTCCCCCTTTGTTTACCCTTCACCTCACTTCCCA
>PVHN010017967.1:0-35154 GCA_004024685.1 Dipodomys stephensi | reverse complement strand
GGGCGGCCCCTGCCGGGTCGTTGCGATCGCGATCTGGCGGGTGGTCTGTTGTCAGGTTCCGCGCTGCTGGTGCCGGGCGGCTTTGGCGGGATGGAGCCTCTCCGCTCCAGTGGAGAGTGAGGGGTGGGGGTGGGATCCTCGTGGAGAATCCTGGCTGGTAGGTTTCTCTGTTCCTGGCGATCCGCTGTTCTGCGAACCGGTACCTGGTGATCTGCAAGCGGCCCCCTGTGTCTCTGGGGCTCCGGCAGTCCCCTCCCAGCCGGCTGGCCGGCGGCTTGGCGCACTGCCGCGCGGCCAGTAAAGGTTGGGGGAGGGGTCTTCGCTCTTCTCTGTTCTGAAATTCTTCTTTTCCTCTCTTCCTTTTTTTTGTTATTTTCCACCTCTGGTTTTTCTCTGAGTGTTTGTCTTTTTGTTGTTGTCGGTCTCTTGGGGAGATTAAGTGTTGGAACTCGAACTCTCTTTTTGGTTGGAGAGAGCTGTGGCGTTTCCCTACTGCCCCGTCGCCATCTTGGTCCCCCCTCCTCATTGAACCACTTTCACAGCCCTTGAGAGTATTCTTAAACTTTTTACTTTTGGATAAAATCGTGTGTTTTTCAGAGATGAAAGGAAATCAAACCTATATACATTATTTTGTAATGAAATCCTGTAAAATGTTTTAAATATGCTTAGTTAAAAATGACACATTTTCTCACCAAAGATTTAAAGACTTCGTTAAATTGGCAAAGTTCTGCTTTATATTCTGAAGACCATAATTATTTCATATTTGTGATAGGAAAAAGTCTGTGTATAATTTATATATCTGATAAAAATATATAGGAATATCTCAATTTACCTTTAGAGCTTTTATGAGGTTCTCTTGAATTACTTCCCAACATTGTAAAATGTCTCATTAAATTGATGAGAAGTTTAATGTCTAGTATAAATAAGAAATACCTTTGTTTTTCTATTTTAAAATATTTTTTATTGTAAGGATACTGTACAAAAGGGTTAGAATTACATGAATAAGGTAATGAGTACATTTCCTATCTAGAAATGTTCCCCCCTCCCTTATTTTCCCCCTAGTATCTCTTCCCTTGCCACCTCCCTAACTCTTCCTCCCCACCCCCAAAGTTAAAAAGTTCATTTTCAACATAGTGTCTTGTACATCTCATTGTTATAATGGGTCAACCTGTATGCTTATTTCAACAGTTTATTTCCCTTCCCCTCTCCAAATTAGAAAAATGTATATACAAGGTGTAGGTCACCAGAATCAAATACAGTGACAACAAGATTTATTGAGCATGGAGTAAATACAAGTTTGTGAGATCTGTTTTGGCAGTACAGAATTGGAGAATGATTTCTGTACTTCTAGATGCTACAGGTTACTCACTATCTTGGCTTAATAGTGTTTTTCAGGCTGTTTATATCCTGCCATTGGAAATTAAATTCTGACACTGATACCATACCTGAGCTATATGATAGAGACATCAAACTTTGTTGTTGTTTCTGTCTAATATTAGGGTAAGGCTGCTCCAAAAATTACAAAATTAATAAATCTATTTAAAAATTAAAACATAACAGACACCAGTTCTAGTTCGTTTTCTAAAGCATTGTGTGCAAATTTGTGTATGTCTCAGCTATTCAGTTTCTTCATTTTATGTATTAATCACTCAGAAAATTTATTTTATAGTTAAACCAAGGGAAATACAATATAGATTCATTCAGTTAGATTGGCACATGCAGTCTCTATATTTGAAGGTGAAGAATTAGAAAAATTAGGGCTGCATCCATTTTACAATTTGCTAATTTGCTAACTGCTGATTCTGCTTCTGTAAACTTGCTTACCCTGGCACTGACCCTTCCCTTCCCAAAAATGAGTTAAGAAGTTTCAGGGACCAGATGCCCGCCCCAGGACAAGGTCAGTGGTCCTAGATAAAGAACAGACAGTACGTGTTCCTCAGTTCCCATATAGAAATTCCCCAGACAGGACCTTGAGATAACGACTACCTGGCAAGACCACAAGCTAAGCCAAATTTCAACTAATCATAGGCCTGTAACCATGTAACCCCCCCCACCTTAAACCAACCATGGGCCAGTCATTTTACAAAGAGTGTTACAAAATTTCCCGCATGGCAAAGTGATTGTTGGCCTATATGATGACCTTTAAATGGACCAATCATGGGATGCTTTGTGTTATGCGTTAATCTTGTGATTTTTGCTTTTAAAAAGGCTTGTAACCGCTGCTCGGGGCTCCCTGTCTCCTCGTGACAGAGAGTCCATTTGCGCAAACGTCAAATAAACTCCTCTTGCTTATTGCATCTCCCGGTCTGGAGTCTGAGTTTTCTGGGGCGCCCTCGGGTTGACGAAATTATCCCAGGAGTCAGGGGTCTTTCATTTGGTGCGTTGGTCGGGAACCAGGCGCCCCCAAACCCCAGATTCCAGGACCGGCAGGAGGTAAGATAGAGCTCTTGTCTTTCGTGTTTGTCGTGTTCGTTTTATGTTTTGGGGATCCAAAGGTGCCTGTACAGGACGTGTGTGGTGGACCAGAGGGAAAAGCAGACGTGCCCACTACCCTGGTCCTGCCCAGGGGTTCCACCCCAGGGTCACGTGAATTCGTGGTGGACTAGAGGGAAAATCGGACGTGCCCACTACCCTAGTCCTGCCCTGGAGTCCTACTCCAGGGTCGCGTGGAGGGGGGACGAGATCCGAGTGTCTCTGTGTTCAGGGGAGTTAAGGCACGACCGGCCTCTCCCTTCTGAAGTTTCCCTCCTCATGTGTGCTCACTCGGAGACCACGCGGCGTTTGTCTAGTCTCGTTAGTGCTACTCGTTTTTAATGTGTGTTTTGTATTCTCTATAGAGATGGGACAACAAGTAAGTCCACTCCTAGGACACCCGAGACCTTGTCCTAGTTCGTTCAAAAACAAGAAATCGCTGGTTTTGCTTTTGTAACTTGCTTGTTTGTCAATTATGAAATTGCCACTGACCACCTGCGAGTGGCCCCAGTTAGATCTCAGCCTTGGGCCTTGGCTCGGAGGGGTCTGAGCGTGGAGGAGAACCTGTCAGTCTGAGGGGATGGCCACTAGGGACTTCTTTCCCTTGCTCCAAGATGACTGGCAATTCTCCTCCGCCTTGGAAGGCCCCTGGGTCAACGTCTGCAGGAATCTAAGAGAAAAATCCTCCAGAGGTGAGTAGGGGGGTTGAGTCCCCTGGTAAGTAAATGGTGGTGAGATGTCACCCCATTCACTGAGACTTGATTTTGTCTTTGTGGCCACTTATTTGTCTTGTTAACTTTAGTGTGTGTTTGTTTTATGTTTTCTGGGGTAGGAAAGTTCTGGATGAGTGTGGCAGGCTCACTCAGCAGACTCTGGATTCAGCTTGCTGAATGAGAACAGCACAGAGTTCCGGTAGGGATAAATTGGGTCCCATTAGTCCCCAACTCAGCCTTCAGTTCTTGTCTAGTTCTGTTTTAGAATTGGTACCAGTTTTAAATGTGGATTCTTGGTTTTTGTGTTTATCTGTGTTTTTGTTATTTAATTGAACATCTCTGGGGGAATAAAAGTTCCAGCTGGGCTCAGTCACAGACCTGCTATGCCCACCCTCGCTGTGAGGCATGGAAGGTTACTGGGCTAATTCAGTTCCCTTCAAGCCTCAAGCTGCATTTTCTCCTTGTGGAGGCTGCCTGCAGGGAGGGTGTAGAAGGCTGTGTGCCTAGTTTGGACTTTTTCAGCTAGTCCTGACAATGTAACAATTTGTAAAGTGCTCTTGTCTAAAATGGAATTAAAAAAACAATCTGGCCAGTTTAGTTTCAGGTGACCCCCTCCCCCAGCCCTCCTCCAACAGAAGGGATTCAAAAGACTAATTAGTGAATTGCCTTGCTAGACAAACAAGCTCTGGAAAAATAAAGCCCAACAAAGGTACCTAGTTTAAAAAAAATACTGTCTTAAATTTTTGTTTAGAAACTTTAAAAGGTGTACGTACGACTGATTTTGATTTCTACGTGCTTTAAGATCTGTGTGAGTGCTTTGTGTGTCTGTGAACGTGTTCAAAGATAAGAATTGTCAGCATGCTGTAACAGTTGGGTGAGTTTAAATTTAAAATTCAAAAGGTTATGAGGTTTGGACATTACCAAAAACTAAAAAAAAATCTTCACATTGTTTTAAATGGCTTTTTAAAGATTCTTTAACTTGCAAATTAGAAAATCTGGAATTTTAAAAACTAATATTTTAAAATGCATAAGACTGTTTATACTGTAACCAAGTTATCTGGCTTAACAAAAATGCATTGGCTGTTTGGAATCTAGTTCCCTTGGCTAAAATTTGGGATAAATATTAAAAATTTAAATATAAAGGTTAGTTTAACACCGTCAAAGATTTTAGTTGTTCTGTCTGTCTAAAAACTGCGTATTTCATTCTAGAACCAAGAGATAAGAAAAGGAAAAACTAGAAGCCAACAGAAGACCTATCTTTAGGGGTAAGGAGTGAATAAGCAGAAGTGCAGTTCAGCTGGTCATGCATGGTGGGACAGGCTCTGGGAGGAGTCCACACATGGTGAAAGAGGGCAAGCTTGCACAAATGCAGTTCATCTAACCCTAAAGAGTCAGATTGGGTGTGTGCCCATTCCATAGGAGGGGCTGAGTGGCCCATCTTTGTTCTCTCTTTTTCCTGCAGACAGACACTGAAAACATGATGGTTAAAATGAGTGATGTGATGATCTGATTAGTATTGCTAAAACTTCCCCTTGGATGTGTTAACATTAAAATTAAAAAGGCCTTAAAAAGAGGGTTAAAAAGTTATTTATATAATGTGACTTGCTTTTAATGTTTTACAATTAGGATGTTTTTAAAAGTTATAAAAGTGTTAAATCCAGCTTCGTGGTATAATAAAGGTAACTGTAATTCTTGCATTAACGAAAAATTGTCATTTGAGTTTAAAAATATTAATGTGTGTCTGTTTTAAAACAAGCAATCAAGAGGCAATGAGTGACACTTGGCCTCAAGATTTCAAGGGATCTTTTCAAAATGCAAATAAAAACTAAGGTATACAATGTTAAAAAAAAGATTAATAGGAGACTTAAAAATTAGAAATGGATTTTTTAGATATAAAGTTTAAATGTAAAATTGTTCTTAACATTGGCCTCAATGTGCACACACACAAAAAAAATTAGGATTACCAAAATAATTGCTATTCCAGTTTGCTCTTATAGGTTGTTTTTTTAAGTTTCCAGCAAAGACCAGAGCAAAACACAGAGGATTATTAAAAGTTTGTCAGATGTAACTTTGGCTCTTAACAAGTTTCAGATAAGAGCATGCTTAAATGCTACTTCTATGTTGACCACCTTGTTGCTTTTAATTGGAGTAAAGTGGCCTTTTATATGACTCATTGATCTGCAAACTGGTTCAAAGCCAGCCCTGGTACGAAAAGGTTCCTGTGAGACTGTCACCTTTATTCAGCCAACAGAGTACTAGCCCTGGACTAAAGAGTCAGGGGACAGTACTCAAGCCCCAAGCTCAAGACTCACAGTGGCAGAGTACTAGCCCTGGATTGAAGAGTTAGGGGACAGCATTCAAGCCCCGAGTCTGGGACTCAAAGTGGCAGAGTGCTAGCCTTAAGCTGTAGAGCTGAGGGATAGTGCTCAGGCCCCGAGTTCAAGTCCAGTGACCAGCTAAAGGGAAATGACAACGAGACATTTATCCCAATGTGGAGAAGACACTCCTGGGACAAAAACAATGGAGGAGCATCCAGAGGCAGTAAGCCACTGCTTGGCAGAAATGTCAGATCTTAGAGTCATTCTGTGGCCCTTCAAAAATCAGTCAGAGCCAGGAGGTCATGGGGAGATAGTTTATAAACATGCCTAATGTTCATGACTACCTTGTAAGGGACAGGAACTTGCCAGTCCTCTGTGATAGTAAAAAGTTAATGTTATAAAATGTGAGGGATACTTTAAATTTCAACCCCTTTATGTGCCAAAAGCTTTAATTGGCAGTAACTATTGAGCTGACACTAGTTACATAAAGTTCATCTGCTCAGGAAAAAGTTTGTAAACCTGAGAGTGTGTTTCTATTGATATCTGTCTAAAGGCCTGCAAAGGTAATTTAAGCATTGTTAGGGTCACTAGAGATCACATTCCTAAGTCATCTAAAAAAATGTTTTCACAAACCGGAGTGCTAAACAAGCTACACTGCTGTAGCCAGAGAAAAGATCTGTGCAGTTGTCAAAAGTTAAAATATTGTTCTTAATGACATCTAACCCTGATAGCCTCTTTGTAAAATAGGCTAAGGTTATAGGTTCCTGGCTAGGTAAGATCAATGCCCCTGAAGTCAGCTTAAAAAAAGTTACAGAAGATGGACCTTCGCCCTTCTACCCCCATTTTAAGATCAAGGGTCCAGAGTCAGAAATTTTGGAGAAATGAGGCAAAATAGATTAAAAAAAGAGAGACATAAAATAGTGTTAACAGTTGTAAGTGTGCAAGTGTGGAGACTGCATCTGTCAGAGATGACTGCAAGACTAAGCCTTCTAAGCCTTCTGTGTCTATTTACAAAAACATCTGGTTAGTAAAAAAAAATTGTGATTTTGGTAAATTGTCCTGAGCTATTGTTTAAAGATCTTAAAAACCAGCAGGATCAAAGCCTGACAAGCCTATGCAATGTATCCTTAACCAGTCTGTGTAGAAATTTACAGCCCAGCATGAGGTGTGACAGTCCCTTGGAGCCACTGAGAGAACCTGCTGCTGCTGCATACCCTAATGGGTAAAGTTCAACAACGGCCTGACAGACACCTGGAAAAACTCCTGCCTGATTCCATCACCTGAGTCTGCTTCCTGGTTGACTGCTGCTAAATCTAAAATCTTGTAGGACATTCTTTTGGGTGATATCCAGAAACCCTCTCTTCCCACAGTGGATTTTGGGGACAAGGATAACACTGGCTTGCTTGCCTTAGGTACATCAGTCCATAGTAACTGGAAATCCTCTCTATGGTCACAGCCTAGTTTGGCTTTAGTATGGTAATAACCTGAGTGTGTTATCTATGGAAACTGAAAAGGAGAGGGGGGTAGTAAAAAAAGCTTTGGAAAAGAAATTGTAAAGGAGAGGGGGGTAGTAAAGAAAGCCTTGGAAAAGGAATTGGGAAAAAATTGGTATCCCCTTTGGATAAGAAAGGATTTAAAAAATAAGGATTGTCTTTAATTGTTTAAAAAAAAAGGGAAAAAAGACAAACCTCAGAAAGTTTAAGTATGTCGCAGATGGTATGAGTATGTCGCAAATGGTATAAGTATGTTGCAAATGGTATGAGTATGTCTTAAAATTGGAGCTTACAAGTACAGCTGGTATAAAATTAAGTCAACTGTGATACACGGAGGCAAGACTGGTGTCTTTTGTAAAAAAAAAATGTAAGGGGCTCTGGTACTGTTACTTTTGTTACAATCGGACCTTGTATACTCAACAGACTGGTGTCTTTTGTAAAAAAAAAAAAAAAGATCAGTGCAGTCCACCTATTAGTTCTGAGATCCAAATACCAAGCTTTGAGAACAACTGACACCCCACAAGATAATATAGAGACACCCTAAATTTTAAGATTAAAATTACTCCAGAGAAAAAGTGGGGAATGAAGAATTAGAAAAATTAGGGCTGCGTCCATTTTACAATTTGCTAACTGCTGATTCTGCTTCTGTAAACTTGCTTACCCTGGCACTGACCCTTCCCTTCCCAAAAATGAGTTAAGAAGTTTCAGGGACCAGATGCCCGCCCCAGGACAAGGTCAGTGGTCCTAGATAAAGAACAGACAGTACGTGTTCCTCAGTTCCCATTTAGAAATTCCCCAGACAGGACCTTGAGATAACGACCACCTGGCAAGACCACAAGCTAAGCCAAATGTCAACCAATCATGGGCCTGTAACCATGTAAACCCCCCCTTAAACCAACCATGGGCCAGTCATTTTACAAAGAGTGTTACAAAATTTCCCATGTGGCAAAGTGATTGCTGGCGTATATGATAACCTTTAAATGGACCAATCATGGGATGCTTTGTGTTATGCGTTAATCTTGTGATTTTTGCTTTTAAAAAGGCTTGTAACCAGTGCTCGGGGCTTCCTGTCTGCTCGTGACAGAGAGTCCATTTGCGCAAACGTCAAATAAACTCCTCTTGCTTATTGCATCTCCCGGCCTGGAGTCTGAGTTTTCTGGGGCACCCTCCCATTGACGAAAGTATCCCAGGAGTCTGGGGTCTTTCAAAGGAATTCTCTAAATGGAGCTCTGCCCAATGAAGTCTGGCTGAGATTGGTGATCTGCTACACAACTAGTAGGTTCTTAATATTTCTTAAATGAATCCCATAAAAGTCTCCCTCAGAATAACAATAGTGGAGTACTATCTATAGTATGTATTTTTTTTTGGTTGGTCATGGGCTTGAACTCTGGTCCTGGGCACTCTCGTTCTTCAGCATTTCAGCTCAAGGCTAGCACTCTAGCACTTGAGCCACAGCACTAATTTTTTTTTTTTAGTGGTTTTATTAGAGATAAGAGTCTCACGGACTTTACTGCCTGGGCTGGCTTTGAACAGTGATCCTCAGATCTCAGCCTCCTGAGTAGCTAGGATTACAGGCATGAGCCACCATGCCCGGCTTGTATTTTTTTAATCTCTGAAATATTTTTACATTTTTTTTCTGCTTTCAGATCCAGTCTTTTCTTCTTCTATTTCATTTCTCTACTGCTTTTCATTTCATCATAAGCTTTTCATTAATAATTTTGTATTCTTTGAGATTCACTTGAAACAAAAATCATCTTCATTTTCAGAGATTTCTGAATTTAACATAAGATGTTGAATCTGAATTTTCAAAACAACAAATATATTATGACTATATATGATATAATATTAGTTAAAGTATATCATAAGTGAAAACAGTATTGTCTGTAACTCTAACTTAGACATTAGGTACTTATATTTGCTAATTTTGAAAACTATTGGTATTCATGAGATTTTATTCCGTGTGATTAAATTTTAACCTGTGAATTTATCCTTAACATCCTAACACATTTAATGTGGAGATTCTATTTGTTGTCAGTGTTTTTAAAATATTGTTATACATTTATTTTTCCATTGCAAATTTTGTTTCAACTGATTATTACCTTCCCTATTTCTGAACGTAATATTCCAACACAGATTCCATTTTTCTTTCTTTTAGATGATGATTTTGTTTATGTAAAATATTTCCAGATATGTGTAATTGTTCTTAAATTCTTCTCTTTTGAATTACTTCTTTAAACCTCATTAATTTGGTGCTTTGTATAGCATATTGCTGAATGTATGGAACATATACTTATCAAAATTTTGATGATCAAATTTATGAATGAACAACTGATGGTCCATGGTGAGAAAACTGGAATTCTTTCTGTGGTACACAGAAATTAATATAATTATATAAGATAAAGGTTAAACTAATATTTTTCAATTGACATTTTTAATAAATAATGCAAAAGTATAAGATAGGGAATATGCATATACATATATGGTATCACTAATTCAGTTTTTGAATCATGCTGTGCTGTTTTTTATCCATTCAGATTTGATTATCAAAACAGCCTTGTACAAAGATTAATAAATTTCTGGCAAGTTAGAGAATTATCCCATGTACCTAGCATACTTTATAGCAATGTTATTCATAATTGTCCAAGACTGGAAACAATCCAAATTTCCTTAAACCAATGTAATGAAACCAGTTGTTTATACTCACAATAAAATACTTGTCACTGACAAGATCAAGCAATCGCTATACAGAACAACTTGGACAAATATATTGATGGTATTGTGCTTTTAAAAAGCCTGTATTCAAAGGTTACATATTTTAAGATAGCATTTATAGAAAAAATACTTGTGATAATATTCGGTTGCTAAGGAATATATTGGAGAGCTGAAAGCCTGGCTCAAGCTTGCCCAGTAATGACGTAGGTCTGAGAATAAAACACAGTACTAGAAAAAATTAGTGTTAATATGTCCTTGGTTTAAAAGGAGAGAGTAAAATAGGAGCACAAGGCAGTTCTTGGGGAGAAAATAGAAATACTTAAGATTCTATTACTATGAAAGAAAGAATTAGGCATAACTAAACTATGGTCATAAAATAAGGAAGTAGTTGCCAGTATGGGGGTGACTCAGGTGGGGTAGAAATTAACAGAAGGGAAGTTTGCAACTATTT
The DNA here is from genome assembly GCA_004024685.1 of Dipodomys stephensi. NCBI lineage: Eukaryota > Metazoa > Chordata > Mammalia > Rodentia > Heteromyidae > Dipodomys > Dipodomys stephensi. The sequence goes on along the minus strand of PVHN010017967.1, from coordinate 24,995 downwards.
TGTTATATCTACAATTGTCAATACATAATATTAGATTTAGGCATTTTTGTAGCTAAATTAGTTTCATAAATAAGAATGACATTTAATGATATGAGAAGCTAATCTTATAAGTACATGAGGCAGTTAGGTTTTGAAGATTTCATAAAGCACAATATATGAACTGTATTTAACCTGTACTGTTTTTATGAATAGATTAGAAATTTTTATTTTGTGGAACCTAAGCCTAACCTAAAGAACATAATTTGTTTCACTGGTTAGAATTACCTTTTATGTATCATTAATATCTTTGAACTTGTAAGGATTAAATAGGACCTGATATGTATTTGGTGCTCAACAAATGACTGCTACTGTTGTATGCTATTATTTCCATAATAGCAGAGTGAAATGTTAGGAGGCTTTCTGAATCATGTAGAGTGGTTAAGTGTTTGGTGCTTTTGCTTCTCACTGTTTCCTATTCATTTCTTTTTTTGTTTTTGTTTTTTAAGGATTTTCTCTTATTTATATATTTATTTTTTATTGTGAAAATACCGGACAGAGGGGTTACAATTACAGGAGCAGGGTAATGAGTACATTTCTTATCAAGCATTGTTGCCTTCTCCTTTGTTTCCCCTTACCATACCTTCCCGTTTCCCCCTCCTGCGCCAAAGTTGCAAAGTTCTTTTTTGACATAATGTCTTCTACATCTCATTGTTGCAATGAGTCCACCTGTATCCCTCTTAAACATTTTTTCCCCTTCCCCTCCAAAAATTATACCAACATCAACTAGAGTGAAACAGGCGTTATAACATGGGGGAAGGACATACAAAGCAACAAATAATTCATCTTATAAGTATATTAGAAACAATAACAAGAAAGAAAAGCCACTTTAGTCCTTATCTTGGGGTTCACTTCAACTAACATCAACTTATCTGATCATTTCTGCTTGTCTCAGACATATACTAGTTATTGCAAATAAGGGAAATCATGGGACCCATGTTTCTTTGGGCCTGGCTTACTTCACTTAATAAAATTTTTTCCAAGACTTTCCATTTCCTAACAAATTGAGAAATGTCATTCTTTCTGATGGAGGCATAGAATTCCATTGTGTATATATGCCACATTTTCTTGATCCATTCATCTACTGAGGGGCATCTGGGTTGGTTCCATATGTTAGCTATGGTAAATAACTATCTTTTTGCATGTTTGGGAAGTTTCCTGCTAAGATCCTATTAAACAAATTTCCTGAACCATTGATTTCTGTCTCTAAGTGCTCCTCTACATCCATTATCCTCAGATTAAGCCTTCTGATGGCGTCTTCCAAATGTTGAAGATATCTGTCAAATTTCTTGGATTTGTCTTGGATAGTCATATGTTCTTTCTCTATAATATCTAGGCTGTCTTCAATCCCCGATATTCGATCTTCTGCCGTAACCAGTCTTTTGGTAGAGACTCTGGTCAGCTTGTGGTGTTTGGTTCACCTGTGGCTTGATTGGTTTCTTAAGTCAGTTTGTTTGAGCAGGCAGAAAAATGCTCTGAGTTACCCAGGATTTTGTGATCCCAGGCTAGTTTAGTGGGAGGGAGATCTGCTTTGAGTATCACAAAAGAGGGAGATGGCTGTTTCCTCTAGTGATGAGGTTAGGTTCTGGGTAGGGTTGAGGCCTTTCAGCAAACAGTAGCTTTTCACTGAGAGGCTAGCTCCAGAGACACTCACAGAGCCCAGCCTGGAGCCATTCTCAGGGTTTATGTTTATTGAGTTTCAATTGTTTATTTAGGCTGCTGTAGGGAGGGGCAGCCTCTGGCACTGTTTACCCTGTGAAGAAAGCCACTCCTCTGGGGGTGGAGCCTCTCTGCCTGGGCAGGGTAACTTTTCCCTGGGTGGAGCTGAGCCTGGCAGGTCAGGTTAGGTTCCTGTGACCTGCTCAATGACTCTTTTTTTTCTTCCAAGGCCTGAATTTGAGCTAGCTGCTCAGCTGGGCCTTTGTCAGTATCAAAGATGGAGATCTCCAGTGGTGGGGGAGGGGTGGCCTTCCCTCCTGTGTTCCCTGAGAAGGAGTGAGGATGTCATGGTCCTACTCACACCAGAGTCTTGGTTCCTGGGCCATCTCTGGTCTGCGATCTGCAGGATGAAAATTTCTGTTCCTTGTCAGTTCTTGCTGATGTTGAGTAGAATCTGCTGGCTCACCATGTCTGGCGCCTTTTCCCCCAATTCTCTCTGTTGTAGGTATGGCAGCTATGGCCGCCACCACTGCCACCGTGGCTACCTGCAAGTGCTCAGATCTGTCTCCTTTCCTGGATTTTCCCACTCTGGCGAAATTCTCTGTATTGTGATGGCACACCTAGTGTGATTCTTTAGCCTAAGACTGTTCACTGGAACACTAAAACTCCTTTCTATGGAAGAGCTTGTTTAGCCTCCAGCTTCTCTTCCACCATCTCCCTCCCCTTTCCTATTCATTTCCTTTCCTATTCATTTCTAAAAGTGAAGTTTAATGATTAAGAGTGCAGATACTGGAATAGTGCTCTTTGACTTTCAACCATGCCTCTGGCATTGATTGGGTTCTTGACCTTGAACAAGATAATCTAACCTATTTGTGCTTCAGAGCCCTTATGTGAAATTTGGTAACAGTCATCCTATTTATTTCATTTCATTATTTTAATGATGAAATTAGGTTTCTACCATATTTGAAACAGTGTCTGGAATACAATAAACATTGTATATGGATGTCACTATAACTGTTCTGATCTTTCATTGTTTCTAATATATTTTTGAAAAAATCACATAGAATCAATTTAACATTTAATACTAAACACATTTCGGTCCATTATGTGGCTCTAGGAATTTCCTGGAGGAAATGTGCATTCATTCTGATGTAACTATGTTTCACATTTAGAGATTCTGGATAATATAAAGCTATCAGTAATATGGCTACTAAAAACATGGGAGCATACATAATTGGTGGTTCACAAGGTCAATGTGTTAAAATGGGCTTGGCAAAAATATCTGATGTGCCATAAACTTGTGAAATTATTCCATATGGATGCATTTTGTCTACTGAACTGATCTTGTTCACTATTATTTAATATAATGCATTAAACTTTTCCTTGGAAAAAGAGGAATCTCTATAGATAACTCCTATATCTAAATTTTATTCAGGTAATTAAGCTTTATATGTTTAAATACATAATTAAACAATGAAGATAATGAAGATAACATCTTCCCCCTATATGCTGCAGCTGTATTAGCTGACTGTTTTGATAGTAGGAGGATATTACTATATTCATAATTAACTCTTCTGTATGTGAGTAGAGGAAATTGAATGAGCTTTAATCAAGAATGAAGAATTTTCTCTTTCTGCCATTTTTTATCAATATCAACTGTAATTTTATACATACTGAATTGGATCTTTTATCTACATAGAGAGCCTAATATTCTTGCTTATAATTAATATCATGATATTGTTTGGTTAATATTCTTAATACATTTTAGCTGCTAATTACTTCTCTGTGTTGTGCTACATTTCATGAAACTTGTAAATGAATTCCTCCACTTCTACAAATCTTTTATATCTCCATGTCAGCAAGTACTACAATTTGTTGAGGTTGTAGTAGTAGAAAAAACAGTTCCTCCTTCAAATATGACATGTGGTATATTACCTGCATGTATAGTATTGTCAAGGCTGTAGTTTGTGACCTGCAATGCATTACTTGCTTGCCTGAGTTCAGGGTTGTTTATCACTGATGACATATTTCTCTCCAAGAACATCTCATTTATCTTCTTGCTGCATTACAACAGTAAATGATGATATATATCTAGAAGTTTCAAGCCATTTCTGAAAAAAATGAAAGCAACTACTTTAAGTTTCATCCTATCCTATAAAAAGTCTTTTTAGTAGATACCTGATATGTGTGAATAAACAATATAGAGTAATCTTTGTGCATGAAATTGGGCCTAGTGCTCATGAAATAATATAAATTATAAAATCATGTTTCAAATCAAGAAAATGAACTTTCAGTAACTGAAAATTAGTTATTGTCATATCCCTATTCATGTAAGAAAAACAATATGTTTCTTAATATTGTAAATATTTTTAATTAAATTTAAGTAGTTGTATAAAGGAGTTGCCATTCAACAAACAACTTTATGAACATAATACATCTTGATCAATATCACATCTTTCATCATTCTTCCACATTCCTCTTAACCCCACCCCTTCTTTAATTTTCTTACTTTCACAGGATACACATCCAATTTTATGACTGTTTTCTTGCTTCATTGTTAAAAGTAAAAAATATTAGTGTGCTTGGATCATAGTAGGAAAATTCTTATTACTCTTTACTTTGTGATAATATGTAAATGTTTACTTTGAATGATTTTTTCACTAAAGTAAATTCAGTTGTGAGTAGAAAGAAATCTCAGTCCTTATTAGTTCACTACTCATATTATTAATCTCAGTATAACTTAACCTATAGAAAATGAGGAATGCCTGAGGGCTTATGATCATTTCTTTGGGTGTTCAAATGTTCAAACAATTGGTAATTTCACAAAGTCATCATTTTGGAGGTGGGGGCTGAATGGTAGGTTTGATATCAAGGCCTCTTACTTGCCAGATGTATGTGATATGTGTTTTTGACCGGTTAGTTTTAGAATAGGGTATCCCTTCTCCCAGGCACGCACCCACAGACTCCACCTATTTTTTAGGTTTCTGTCATATTTGGGATCACAGGTGCATGTCACTAAAGCCAGCTTCCCTTCTGTGAATATGATGTATTTCATTTTTTTTCTAATGGAACAGCCTGGCACCTAAAACCTCCTCTATCTCAGCCCCCACTGTAGCTTGACATAAGAGTTATAAGCCACTTGTACCTAGTATAATTACAGTTTTTGTTTGTGAGGAAAGAGTTGACCAAAACAACATTGTGACAAGAGCTTTTTGTCATGTTTAACATTTTCTATTGTTTTTCCCTGTGATAGAATATTATTCACAATGAACTTAATAAATATTTTGTTCAAATTACACCATAGACAATGGAAATTTCCAGTTAATTAATAAACCCCTTGATTTTAACTACCATTTTCAATTTATAATTTGCTTTTTAAACTAGCAAGAATCAATTAGTTAAAATACCTCAATTTTCATCCATATTTCATTTTTGTTTATATATCACACTTAGATATACTTGTAAAACTTTACATATGTGTTTTTTTAATCTACCATTCTCTCTATACTTATAAATTGGAAATTGAAACAACTTATAATTGCTTATTCCTTCAGATAAGACTGTTGAGTAATTTGAGACTACACATGCTGTTTTAGAAATATTTTAGCATTAAACAAAACAATCCCTTCAAGGTCTCTTCAGTGGGACAGATTTTGTAAACATAGGTTTGCAGTTGTCATAATTGCAGTTTGCATTTATAACCTACTACTGTAATTATATATGTGAACAAATACTTTTCTTCATTGTGTAATTTTATATGGGAGACAAAAATCATTCTTCTCTTTTGCAACACTAAAGGTTAATTTGTTTTACAAATTCAAAAAAAATAAATATAGGAAATTTCCTATAATATTACTTGCAATCTATGTTATGTATATCATTTCTTTTCCCATATAGATTTGCTACTACAGAATAGATTTATTTTGAACATGTTATTTTTTATTCAGGCAGGAGAAGAAGTTTATTTACCTAACTGCTGCCCCCACCATGCATGGTGGAGAGGCATGGCTGAAAAAGGAAGGGGACGCCCCAACCCTGGGTCAGGACTTATCTAGCCAGGGACAGGAAGAATGTGGCCAGATGGGGGAAAGTGTGGCCACACTGGATCCAGATGTGCCCTCAGAGCCTGGGACCCTGCTATGATCAGATGGGAGGCATGTGACCAGAGGTGGCCCAGGATGTAACCTAGCAAGAGGGGAAGGTGACTGCTTCCAGCTCTGCCAGTTACCTAGGTAATAGATACTGGGCAGAAATATAGCCAAGATGTAGGGAAGTGTCCCTGTGCAGGCTTTACATTCCAGCCTTTTGATAATTATGAAAGAGGGTGAAGATTCTCTCTGGCTACTTCCTGCAGGCAAGGGTCATTGGCAGTAGGGGTAAAAGGCTAAGATTTGGTCCCCTCTGGGAGAAGGCAACAGGCAGCAGTTGTCACTTGGTGGGTGTGAGTCTTCAGATAATGTCTGGAGGAGGTAAGTCTTTGGATGAAGTCTGGAGGAAGTCTCATGAGGCAGAGAGGGGCTCAGCAAAAACAAAAAGTACTAGAGAGCAAACAAATGGTAAGGGGAAGGATTTTGGGCAGAAAACTATCTTGTGCATTCCAGGCTGTCCAGGACTTGGTGGAAATGTCCCTAGCTACTTCTGACATCTGGTGACTAGGTAGAGAACATCAAGTAATATAGGGTCTTTATCCTTCTTGCGGAAGACAAATGAGGTCCAAGGAAAGTTACGTGTGCAGCTCGCCTGTTCCCCAGCCTCCCTTAGCCCCGGAGACAGTCAGATGCAGCAAGTACTTTTTAAAGTAAAAGACCACGTGGCATGGGAGGGGAAGAAAAAGAACCAACCAATCACTGTAATCACCCTAGCATGCACCTAAGCATTCTATACTTTCCCTGCTGTCCATGAGCTGTTCACACACTGACGTCACTTTGCCTGTGGTATCCAATCAGATTTTTTTTTTTTTTTGTCGGCCGTGGGGCTTGAACTCTGGGCCTGGGCGCTGTCCCTCAGCCCTTCAGCTCAAGGCGAGCGCTCTACCACTTGAGCTACAGCGCCACTTCCGGTTTTTCTGGTGGTTTATTGGAGATAGGAGTCTCTCCTGCCCTGGCTGGCTTTGAACCGCGATCCTCAGATCTCAGCCTCCTGAGTAGCTAGGATTACAGGCGTGAGCCACCAGCGCCCGGCCCAATCAGATTTTTAACATAAACAACTCGGGCTCTGCCCGCTCAACTCCCTCTCAGCACCATCTTTGTTGCCCATGTGCCCTACAGATTTCCCCATTTTATTTTAATGGTAGAACCACCTCTTTGCTGAAGTTCAGGTCAGGGCACCTCTTACAAAGTTTACCCAATTGGCAAAGTTCAGGTCAGGTCAGGGCACCTCTTACAAAGTTTGCCCAATTGGCACCTCATCTTTCTGAGGTTCGCATAAGGTAGGGGGTAATCTTTGGCACTGAGCTTATCATAATGGACGCTCTCTGCTCTATCCTTTTTGATATAACCGCAACCCCCACATCCTTCCCAACTCCCAGTTAGTTATCCTTTTCCCCTCCTCTGTAAAGGTTATTTTAACAGGATTATATCGGTAAGAATAGCATTGGCCACACAGGGAGTTTGAGGCAAGTCTGGGGGGTGAGATTCGCCAGACAAGGATAGGGCACTTGTGTGTGATACAAGAGCCTGTCCCAATTACCTCACATACCCACCTAGCACAGTAATAAATGTCAGCTACACCACAGTTAAAAATGTCCGAAGCAGTTCGGTTACTTCCTGGGCATATAAAAAAGTCAGTATCTAGTAAGGTCGTCCTCTTCAGAACATGGGAGGAGCCTGGGTATTGGGGGTCCCACACATGAGGCACCATGCATCCTCATGGGCCCTCCCACTCAGGCCATCCTTGGTGAAGAGGGGTCCTATCTCCCACCTCCCAAGATCCTCTAGCCAGGTCACAGAGGTCAAAATGAAGGTCAGGCCACCAGGTCGAAGGGACAGCTTCTCTTGTGGTGCTATTTATAATTTCTCCATTGCCAGCGCTGATCACTGCCCAGGTAACCCATGTAGGTTGATGCAGATTCTTTAAGGCCATTGCCGAGACTGGTAGGGTTAGGATAGCCATTAGCTGGAGTATCATATCATCATCTGCAATTGTTAGAGAACACAAAAGCTTCTCAAGGGCTGGTTGCACTTGGGGATGGTTAGTGGTTATCTTTTTAGCTTTCTCTCTTTTAAACACAAGCCTCGGCCACCATAGTTGTTTTCTTTCTTTGGTGGTTAGTTTATCCTTGGGCATCCTCTTGTATAGAGGAAATGGGTAAAAACTTAAGGTTCCTGGCCAGGATCCAAATGGGGGCTGTCTCCCCTATGGGAAAAATGCATCCAAATTCCTTGCCCATTGTAACTAGGGGGTCAGGTCCTCTCCATTGTTGTGTCAGGGGGTCCTTCCTCCTGACTTTCACTTGGGGCTTAGGGTTTAGCTGTCCCCAGTGCTTCTGAAATCTGGATTCAGTTGCTACTTTTGAAAAATATAAAAAGTTAATGGTAAACAAAGCTATCTATAAGTGTATATGGAGGCTAACTACCTCTTTTTGTTTTAATACTTGCTTCTTAAGACATTGGTGATTTCTTTCTATAATTGCTTGGCCTTGGGGATTATAGGAAAATCCTGTAGTATGAATAATATGCCATTTGTCAAAAAACTCTGACATTGCTTTGCTAACAAAACAGGGTCCATTATCGGTTTTAACTTGTGCTGGTAGACCCAAGGTGTCAAAGCATTGAAGAAAATGTGCTTGTGAATGTTTAGTTCTTTCTCCTGTATGTGCTGTTGCCCAGCATGCTCCTGAGTAGGTATCTATAGAGACAAAGATATAGTTAAGCTTACAAAAGGCTAAGAAATGAGTAACATCAGTTTGCCAGAGGATGTTAGGTTTAAGGGCTCTGGGAGGGGTTCCCCACCATTTTAATAGGCCCCTAAGGGTACCTCCTAGGGGCGGCGTTCCTACTAATTTCATCCTTTCATTTACCTTACTGTAGATCTTGGAGCCTGTGCCAGGCCCAGGATGCTTATTGGATAACAAATACAGGTGTGTTGCAAGGACTCATAGAAGGACGTATGTGCCCAAGGTTTATCTGTTCTTCCACCAGAAAGTGGAGGGCTACAAGTTTAGGTTTGGTCAATGGCCACTGCTGCACCTAAATAGGGCTTCCCAGTTTCCACCTAATAGGAGGTACTCGGAAGGCAGTGGCCTTTAGGATTGGGGTACCCCTGAGTGGGTCTTTTATGTTCTTTTCTATAATTATGAAAGTTAAAAAAATCCTTTTCCTTAACTCCCTCAAGATCCCATTTAAGCCTTTGTGCTTCTTCTCCATCCAGGATATCATTATAGGATTCACGATGGTCCATAGCGACCATGGCATCCATTTGTCTTAGCATGCCTTGCCCTGGTAATTTGGTGGTGAGGTTTTTGCCACTAAAGGGTACTTTCCCTGTTCTCTATCTGGGCTAGTCCATTTCATAAGGGCAACCATCTCTTTGGACTGGGAGTTGCTCCCTACCCCTAACATAAGGGGCCCAAGTGCAAGCTTCCAGTCGGAGGGTACTTCCTCCTCCCTGATTATGGTTTGATCTGCCCCCATGTCAATTAGGCAGTGAAATTGCTTCCCGCCTATGAAAATACTCATTTTAGGGTGGAGTCCTTCCACCGGGAGGACGGTCCAATGGGCCTGGGTCATCCTTCCATGAGGCTGCCTGGACTGTACAGCAGAGGGGGTTCCTCCTTGAGTTAACGGGGTTGGAGGGCGCCCCTCCCTAGCTTAAAGGCTTTCCATCTAAATCAAATTTGGATCGACAATCGTTTTTCCAATGGTACCCCTTCCTGCACCTGGAGCAGGGTGTAAGAAGCAGTTTGGACCCCTCAGGCCGGGGGTGGGGGATTGTTGTGAACAGTCCCTCTTAAAGTGCCCCTCCTGCCCGCATTTAAAACAAGTCCCTCTCCCCAGTGGTCTTGGGGTTCCTTGGCCCTGGGCTGCCAGTGCCTGGGTAAGAGCCTCAGTTTTTGCAGATATCTGAGCCTGTAAAGCTAAAGCTAGTGATTGGGACTTGGTGCCATTGTCTTCCCACATCCTGCGAGGCCACACCCATCTGCTCAGGGAACTCTCTCTCAATCCCACACAGGCCATTTGGTGGTCTGCATTCATCCCTTTCCAGACTAGCAACTTTACAAACTCATCTCGAAGATTCTCTGACGACCGCTTTCAGTGAACATTCTGTTTGACTTGGTCCATAAAATCAGGTAGAGGCTCACCGGGCTTTTGTTGCACCCCTGCTAAAGGGGACTCAGTGGGCCCATCATCCAGTTTGTACCACATGGCAAGTCCTGCCTGCCTCACCTGGTCATGGTACAGGCCAGGTATTGCAGCCTGTTGGACGCCAGTAGAGTACCCTTCCCCCATCCCAGTTAACATGGCATAAGTAATAGGTATCATGGGTTGAGCCTGCTGGTTATTCTCTGCTTACACTTTGCATTCCTCCTTAAAGAAAGCACACCATTTAATAAACTGAGAACTGGTGAGGATGGCTTTGGCCACATCCAGCCAGTCCTTAGGGACACATGGGTGATAAGCAATCTCCTGTAATAGGGTCTGAACCCAAGGAGAGTTCAGGCCATCCACTGCCACCACCTTGCAGAGCTCTTTAAGATCCTTAGCTTGGGCTGGGAAGGTGGCTCAGTGGTAGAGCGCTTGCCTTGCATGCTTGAGGCCCTGGGTTCGATTCCTCAGCACCACATAAGCAAAAAGAAAAAAGCCGGAAGTGGCGCTGTGGCTCAAGTGGTAGAGCACTAGCCTTGAGCTGAAGAGCTGAGGGACAGTGCCCAGGCCCAGAGTTCAGGCCCCACGACCGGACCCAAAAAAAAAAAAAAGATCCTTAGCTTCCCATGGATACTATTCCAAGGGCCTGTTAGCTCCTGGTGCCAGATTGAACAGATATGCTTGGGGAAGCAAATCCTGTGGCCCAGGGTCCGGGCTCAAGGGTGGCACTTCCTTTACAGGGTAGGCCTCTGAGTTGGTTACTTCCCCAGCCCTTGACTCCTCCGTGGAAGGTAGGTAGGGGTCTGGGTCTTGCAAGTCCCTTTCACAGGTTATGTAGGGCGCCATACCTCCCCCCCAATTGGGGGAAATAGGATGGGGCCTAGGACCATCAGGGGTGCCCAAGTCAAATGGGGGAACCTTCACCCTCGTTTTGACTTCCACTGTGCGTGCTTCTGTTTGATCAGTGCGTTCTCTGTTGAATTTGACCCATTCCTTTTCCTTACCACTTCCCAAGTACTCTTTTACTCCCTCTAGGCCTAATGTTGCCTCCTCCTCCTTCTTCTGTGAAATAGAATTACCCATACTAAGGGTTTCACTTACCCTGAGAGACTGCTTAGCCTCAGCCAGTATATTTTCCTTTCGTGCCCCACCTTGGGCGACAGATATAGGGTCTTCATCCATCCTGTGGAAGACAGACGGGGTCAGAGGAAAGGTAAGTGTGCAGCTTGCCCATTCCCCAGCTTCCCTTAGCCCCAGAGACAGTCAGATGCAGCAAGCAGTCAAGTCAAAAAAGACGGCGTTGCATGGGAGGGGAGGAAAAGGTGTAAAGGAAACCCTATCATGCTCCTAAGCTTTCTATACTTTCCCTGCTGTCCATGAGCTGTTCACACACTGATGTTACTTTGCTTGATCATGGTATCCAATCAGATTTTAACGTAAACAACTCGGGCTCTGCCCACTCAACTCCCTCTCAGCACCATCTTTGCTGCCCATGTGTCCTACAAAGTAACAAAGGCAATAATCTAAATCCTTGTCCAGGTAAAATGTAGACTGGTATGGATATTAAAGGGGCAAGTCCTCTCACTTCTATTGACCTCCTGGCTCTGGTTAATTTTGAAAGGGCAGGCACAAAGTGGCTGATGTGACATCATCTCCTTCCTTTTTCCACAGACTGGCTGAGTCTTGGTGCTCATTGCTGGGATGGCTTGTCCCAATTAGTATTAATGGAGATTTGACCTCAAGGCCTGGGCACTGTCCCTGAGTATTTCTGCTCAAGGCTAGTGCTCTACCAGTTTGAGTTAAAGTACCACTTCCAGTATTTTCTGGTTAATTAGAGATAAGAGTCTTGACCCATGGCTCTTTGCAGGTTAGTTGGGAGATGGAGTCTTAAGGATTTTTTGGCCCGGGCTGGCTTTGAACTTCAATTTTTGCCACAAAAATTCTTTATTATTTCCAACTAAAGCAACAATATCAAATAGAGTAAGTATAGCTTACCTGGTCCTTATCAAGAATTGACAACAAATATTCTGCAATGACAAAGCTTAAATATGTTGATAATTTTAGCATAGATATAGTATTTATTTCTTTCTGGAAACCCTACGAGTTACAGAAAGCGCCTTAGCCTTTGCAAATTCAAAGCAATCTTTCAGAAGGAAATCAGCATCGTGAGATGGAGCCAAGTGAGACTCCAGCCTACTTTTACCATGGTGGAGGTAGTCAGGGTAGTCTAGGCAGGAGTGAGGCCTGTCTTCTAGGTTGGAAGAGATGGGCTGGATCTGGACTGCATGTAGACTGGCTGGTACTGAACCCCCAATCCAAACTAAACAAACTTCAGGAATTTCAGACAATTGAAGCCAAATAACTTGATTACAATGCCAGATACAAAGTTTACACAGGGGCTGGAAAGGTGGCTTAGTGGTAGAGTGCTTGCCTTGCATGCATGAGGCCCTGGGTTCATTCCTCATCACCACATAAGCAAAAAGAAAAAAGCCTGAAATGGTGCTGTGGCTCAAGTGGTAGAGCGCTAGCCTTGAGCTATAGAGCTGAGGGACAGGGCCCAGGCCCAGAGTTCAGGCCCCATGACCGGACCAAAAGAAAAAAAGTTTACACAGACACAGTCATACACACATAGGCATGTGTGTGTGTACGCGCGTGCACACACACACACACACGCACACACACACACACACACACTGTACACATTAAGTTTTAAAGTGCCCCAAAATGAATAATGGCCGTAGACTCTTGGAATTCCAGTAGCAAGCTGACATTATTGTGTACAATATCTAGAACCATGTGGTCATTAGTAGAATACATAATACCAAAAAAAAAAAAAAAGAGACAAAACTCAAAAGCTAAAATTGTTGACAACAACGTTTAGACATCTTTGCTAACAATGCAAATCAGATGGTTGGGCCTCAGTTACCAGGGCCTGTGAAGAGGCAGCAAAAAATGGGCAGAGTAGTAATCTTGGTGGAAGATTAAGTGACAGATGAAACCAAACCCTTAACCTACCATGTGACCAAGGTGGCAAACTCAAGATGGTGGATTGCTGAAAAAGAGCAAAGAAAACCTTAATAAATGGAAACTCTGACAAATTTCAAACCTAGAATAGCTAGCCTTTGAGAGGAAACCTAGAGGGGTTCCCCGGGAGCCAGCCTGCATTACACTCTTTAGCGAATAATCCAAAATGTTGTAGAAAAGAGAAAGGGTCGAAAGAGAAAGTTAGATATGACTGGCAGAGAGAGAGCAAAGAGAGCCTGAAAGTAAACAGACTTCTGACCATTTACCATTGCAGTGGCAAAAACGGTCTAAATCTGAGAATGGAATAAAAATTAAGTGCTCTATCTTTCCAGGGAGCATAGGAGGAATTTCAAAGGGGTTTCACAGCTCAGGTGTGACTTGCAGCACCCCATTAAATGTGTAGGAGAGTCAGTCTTGTGAGTGAAGGAGAGCTGACCAGGCATAAGCAGCATCCCAACTTCCCCCAGAGCACTCTAGAGAGAAATGGCCAAGCCCCCAAAACCATGTGTCCTAGGCTCCGGAGTTGACTGGCCTTTTGACTAAAGGCCTTAGGAGCTCTCTGGCATGGCGCCACATCTGGACAGAGACTGAGCAACAGAGAAGCGTAAAGAATAGTTTCACTCACCTGAGTCGAGAATTTGTGTGGATGTGGATGTGAAGGCCAGCAGTGGTATTGGTGAAAAGTCTTGCATGGTGTCTCAAGTCAGTTCAGTTTGCAGAAAAGAGGTGGTTAGGAACTTCTAACATTTCCAACTCAAAAACCCCATCCAAGTCACGGCACTATATGTAAGGTATATTAAATAGGTAAGTGTCACTAGGTAGCCGATGAAGAGAACACACACGCTATTCAGGCACAGAACTTTATTTACGGAACTGCTGCCCCTGCCATGCATGGTGGAGAGGCACGGCTGAAAAAGGAAGGGGCTATATTATATTTTTATATGCCAAAATTTATTGTGATTACCTTTAAAAAGAATCTAATGACTTTTCTCATATCTTTTTAAACTTTGATGATGTTTATTCACTTAGCAGGTCATTCATTGAGTAATTACAATTTGTCAGGTCTTTTATTAAAGTTAAAATGAAGAGGATAGCTGATGGAAAGTTCTACCTTCATGGAGTGACCATCCCAGAAATAATATGATAGCATCATCATTTGATATTGTTCAATACTCCCACCTTTGGCATACTTGCTCCTGACTTTATTTCTGTGAATTTAACATCATGTTTTTCTAATGTCATTTATCTAAAAGGGATTTTTCCAAGCCCCTTAAATCTGTTCTTAAACATTCAGGTTCAATTTGCATATGTAAAGAAAGGATAGATTTTACATTTGCATAATGATGGCCTTTTACAATTGTGTAAGCATCTCTAAACAAGTTATTGAATATTTCTATTTCAAAGTCAACTTAACCACTTCCCATTCATCCTCACTATAAAAATCAAACAACCAATAAATGTTTTAATTGTGTTTAAGCAAAGATATATTTCACTTTTTTCTAAAACTTAAGTGACTGGAATAATATAGTTTCATCTCCTCCTTTTCTTCCTCCTCTTTATCATCTTGTATGTCCTCTTTCTCCTCTTCCTCATGAAGGGTTAAAGTAACTCCATTCTTGAGGCAGTGACCATTTGTTGCTTGTTTATCTCAGCTAGCAGAGCAACACGTGTTCTTAATCCAAACACCTGGTTGTGTGCCTATATAAGCCCTGCAAATCCTTAGCTCAGGGCTCTCCTCCTAGGCTCTGCTGTGTGGAGGCCCGAGCTGCAGCCCGTCTAAATAAAACCTTGCTTTTGCATTTCGGAACATCTGACTATTGGTGGTCTTCTTGCTGAGGTCCTGAGACTTGGGCACAACACTCTGACTCTTCTTTTTCTTCTTATCTCTTGTATTTGTCCAGCTTTTCATTCAGCCTGATGTTTCAGAGGACCTATTCTGTTGTCATATATATTCCTACTCTAGTCCTTTTCATTATTAAGTAGCTTTTCATGTATAGATCTAATAAATGCCAAAAATCTATCTTCTGTCCATTGATATTTGAATTTTTTGGGACTGTTGTGAATGGTAATGTTTGATGGAATTATAAACAACATTTTAAAGATATTTTATGCAAATATTTCATGTACAGGAATAATTTGATCATTTTTCTTGAATAAATTCAAAGAAAAGATATTTGCGTGATATGGTAGTGTTATATTTAATTTTTAAAAAATGACAATTATCTATCTTCCCCAAGTAAACAATTTGTTCTCCCAAATATAAAGTAGGTTAAATGTGGTTCTTTCATATACTTGATGGCTAAACTCATTAGGATATTTACAAGCAATTGTCGTGAATAGAAGGCTTATTAACATTAAATCAGGAAATAGAGAAATCAAAGATACAGGAGAAAGCAGATGCACTGTCTACATGAAGGTCTGGTGCCTTATAAACAGTTTTCCCTTACTCTAACCTTACATACTATGAGTAAAAAAAAAATCTCTTGCATGACTCATGACCTTTTGCTTTTTCTTTTCTTTTCTTATCTTTTCTTTTCTTCATGTGTTTGTGTACCGGTCCAGGGGATTAAATTCGGGGCCTGGGTTTTCTCTCTGAATTTTTGCACACAAGGCTATCACTCTAACACATTGCCACAGTTCTACCTCCAGCTTTTTAGTGGTTAATTGTAGATACGAATTTTATTGACTTTCCTACCCAGGATATCTTCAAATCCACATCCTCGGATTTCAGCCTCCAGAGTAGCTAGGATTATAGGTTTGAGTTTCCATTGCCTAGTCCTCTTATCCTCTTATGTTTTCCTTTTGTTAATATATAAGGACACAAATCTGATTAGGGAGAGCTCTACTCTTAGGACAATAAAAATTTTCCACAGTCCTAGTTGTCAATGTTATCATTAGGATTTCACAGTAGCATAAATACTCATAACAAAGTATTTCTTAAAATTTAGCATTGTCGGTAATATTTATTCATTTGTTTCAGTATGAGATTGAATAACTTTGCTTGTGGCTTATTTGTTCTTAACTCACAGGTACAGCATGATCAGATCACTACTGAGACTTGAGCTAGTTATTTCTCACTATCAAGGCAAGGCATTACTTAGTTCTATGTGAGTCTGTTTTTAACCTGAAAAATGAATGAAGAGATTATTCATGCACTTTTAGTATATTTTAATATCCATACAGTTAGGAAGCTATAGCTGGATATTATTATTGCATGCTATTCACAAATAAAAGCTAGATAATTAGCTTTATTTTTCTAATATAAACATGTGGAACATTTATTATGGTTTTATCTGCATTTTGCACATTTTCACTAATTTTGATGTTTTTCTGTTTTGAATTGGCAAACAATAATTGGATTTTGACTACAATTTTCATTGTACAGTAATTTAATGAAGTAAATTATTTGTTCATAACTTTAAAATTTCATAGCTTTTTTGGTGAATGTATTCAAATCATCTTTACTTTTATGAGATATGAAATAAAGTATTATTGACTATAATCACCATCAAATCTTATTCCTCTTTTACATGTAGTATTGTACCTTCTAAATAACCCATATCTATTACACAATGTCTCCCATATTGTGGCAACAACAATTAATATGAGCGTCTATAACATTTTGTTAATATTCTAATTATGAGTGAAGTCTTGTAACATTTTTCTTTCTGTACCTCAATTATTTTCACTTACAATTTCCTCCTGGTTCAACTATGTTGTCATAAATGGCAGGTTTTATTATTTTTATGGATGGATAATATTCCATTGTGTATATATTTTACATTTTTATGTATTCATTCATTAATGGATTTTAGGTTGAATCCATAATCTGATTTTGTAAATAATATTCAAGTGTACATGGCAGCACACACTGATGTCATAATCTAGTTATTTTAAATAAATATGCAAACATGGAAGCACATCTAGACGTCAATTCCTTTGAATATACACCAAGTGTTGAGATGTGTACATTGCATGCTAGTTTTATGTTTAATAATTTTAAGACTTTTCATAATCACAGTATTAATATACTTTCCTACTTAAATGCATATGCATTTTAAATTTAACACATGTATAGATTTGTTAATGTTTTCTTGGTCTGTAGTTGCCATTTTAACTGAAATTGGTACCATCCCATCATGGTTTTGACTGGAATTTCCTTTATCATTAGAGATGCTGAACATTTTTTTCTGTATCTGTTGGCTATTTGTATGTCATATTTGGTAAAATGTCTTATGATCTCTTTCTACTATTTTAAAATGAGATTGTATAGGCTACAACAAAAACTAGATTTTCAATTTTTACTTTTTCTATTATTTCCTTTTTTCTCTCCCCTCCCTTTATCCTACCTTCATTCTTTTCTTTTCCTTTTCACAATTGTGATGTTGGATTTCTTCTAAAATACTGATATTTTTAAAAAATCCATATTGAGCATTTTCTCATATTCAGTAGGATGACGTACTTAGCTCCGTTTATTTTATTTTATTGTTGTGATTTATTTTATTATATTTTGTTTCAGTACTGAGCCTTGAACGCAAGGCCTACATTCACTTGTCTTTTGGCTCAGATATGGTGCTTTACTATTTGAGCCATTGCTCCAGTAAACCTTTATACTGATTGATTGGAGATATAATCTCAGACTTTCATGCTTGGACTGGCTTTGAAAACTGTTTTTCCAGTAACCTGTAAACCCTAAGTAATTAGGTTTACAAGTCAGAGCAACTGGCACTTATCTCCATTTTTTTTTGCTGTTTATGTATTTCCATTTATTGATTTTTTAAGTGGTAATGGGATTTTAACTCAGCATTTTGTGCTGGCTATGCAGATCCTGTATCACTTGAGTTAAACCTCTAACCAATCTATTTTTCTATTGTTTCCTTTGCCTTTCAGGTCATATTCAAATATTTTTTGCCTAAGCCACTGTGCTGAAGCATTTACCTTGTGTTCTTCATGGTTTGAGGTGTTTAGACTTGTTTTAATCCATTTTCTGTTTACTTTTCTCCCATGAGAGAACTAGAGGTCTCATTTCATTTTCATACTGATAGCCTGTTTTCCCAGAACCACTTATTGAACAGTTTACTCTTTCCTGAATACATGTGTTCCTCAAACTTTTGTCAAAAACTCAATTGAATATGTATATGTACGTTTATTTTGTGAACACTTTATTCAGTTCCATTTGTCTGCCTATTTTTATACCAATTCCTTAATGTTTCAGTATATGTGTGTGTGTGTGTGTGTGTGTGTGTCTTTGTAGTATATTTTTAAAGTCAGATTGTGTGATATTTTTTATGGTAGATCCCGTGGTGAGAAAAGATAAACCACCACTTACAATGTAGAATTTGGAGTCTTTATTGGAGAGCCAGTGGGTGGTAGGAGATGCCAGTCACAAAGCCCTATCACTTTGATAGGGTTTATATGTCCAGACCCAGTCTCCTTACTTCAATATCTTCAGCTTGCTTCTTTTTGCCTAAGATTGCTATTATGGTTTGTATACGAAATGTCTCCGATGAAACATCACCAAGAGATTCATATGCTGAAGGCTTGGTCCCCAGCCAGTGGCACTACTGAGTACTAATTGAACCTTAAGAACATTATTTCCATCAATGGATTAATCTATTGATAATTTCGTAGGAAATGGGCTATTAGAAATTGGGGACAAGTTGGAGGAAATGCATCACTGTGTCACAAAATAGCAGTTTTGGGTACTTCCACGCTATCCAAATAGAAACCATGGGTAGCCAAGGAGAAGGTTGTTAGTTTTCTGGTGTTTGCAAAGAGCAACAGTGAATGACAACAACGAATGCAAATCTGCTCTCCGCCTTTTTCACTAAGGGTGGAGGCACATAGTTACAGGTCTTAGAGGTGGGCTGAGACCCAAGATATTCTGACACTTTCACATATGTAGAGACTATCAATGTAGGCAATTTCTCTTCACTGGTAATCTCCATGGACAGCAGGCTTTTGTTAGTTTCACTTTTCTTCCCACCTGCCAAAGTAATTTCCATTTTAATTCTCACTACTGCTTGCCTGAGTTAGTTGTTATTGTCATTTTCACATAATTATACACCTCAACTTTTGGAATTTATTAGATATATCATGAAATGCTACCTAATAATGAAAAAGACTGGAGTAGGAATATATATGACAATAGAATATGACCTCTCGATCATCAGGCTAAATGAAAAGCTGGACAAATGCAAGGCATAAGAACAAAAATAAAAGTCAGAGGAAGAGAAGAAAGAGGAGGAACAAGACGATAAAGAGAAAGAATAAGAGGAGATGTAAACTATATTATTCCAGTCATTTAATTTTTAGAAAAACAAAACTATATTTCTGTGAATTCAATGTCATGTTTTTGTAATGTCATTTATCTAAAAGAGATTTTCCCAAGCCCCTTAAATCTGTTCTTAAACATTCAGGTTCAGTTTGCATATATAAGGGAAGGATAGATTTACATTTGTATAATGATGGCCTTTTACAATTTTTTAAGCATCTCTAAACAAGTTATTGAATATTTCTATTGCAAAGTTAATTTAACAACTTCACATTCATACTATGAAAATAAAGCAACCAATCAATGTTTTAATTGTGTTTCAGCAAAGATATATTTTTATTTTGGCACTGCCACAAAATTGACTCATTCCAATGGCTCCCTATGAGAAATGCTTATTAGCGGGAACTCCTCTTCTCACAGCCAAAATCTGCTTGCCTCTGTGTTACTGCAGCTTTTATGACAATGAGTGGATAGAAGCTACTTTTGCCTCTGCTGCTTTCACTATCGTCTGTGATTGCTCTTTTCAGGTCTGCAGTCAGGGTGCCTCATACCACTGTTGCCATCTTTACTGTTATTTTTTTTTCCTTTTTATTACCATCTCAGCTTCTCCAGCAATGATAAGAACCAACAGTAATGCCAGGCAGGTGGTTCACTACTGTAATCCTAGCTACTCAGGACGCTGAGATCTAAGGATCGCGGTTCAAAGCCAGCCCAGGACAGAAAAGTCTGTGAGACTCTTATCTCCAATTAACCACCAACAAACAGGATGTGGCTCAGGCTCAATTGGTAGAATGCTTGCCTTGAATTGAAGAGCTCAGTGACAGTGCCCATGAACAGAGTTTAAGACCCATGACCGACAAAAAAAAATGAATCAACAGTAAACAAGAGTTGAGTGTAAGTGGTGTAAAGTTGTATCTTTGCTCAGAATGCTGGGATCTGAGGATCAAGGTTCTAAGCAAGCCTGTGCAGACAAATCAGAAAGATACTTGTCTCTAATTAATCATTACAAACCAAGAATACAGGAGTGGCTCATTTGGTAAAGTACCCACTTTGAGTAGATAAGTCAATCAAGAGGGCTAGGTATAGAGTTGAAGCCCCAATACTGACACAAAATATAAAAGAAGGCAAGGAAGATCACCTGATAAAAAGTCCTTTTTGCATCTGCTATTATAACTCCAGGGGTTAGTAAAGTAGGTGTCTCTGCTATTCATCATAAAATCAGAGTAGTTCAATTATATCACCAGGAAGGCAAAGTGATAAGAATGTATCTAACACTTTTGCCAGATTTCTCATGCATATGAAGGATTGTGTTTACTTCAACCATGGCACAGTGCCATTTCCAATAATAGTAGTCTCCCATAGAAATAAATGACTGTGTTTAACCAGACACAGGTCTTTGTTGGACCATCAGGGAATATTCTCCTTCTGGGCTAAATAGAAATGTCTGGATGGCTATTTAATGTTTTCTGAAGCCTGTCCTGGCAAAATGTCTAGCTCAAGTCAGCTTTTAGATATAACTTGAATACATGGCTTAATTTAAAATACGTAAGTGAGTTTATATGAATATTCATTCATACTGCTATATAAGGTAACTTATAAGACCAGGTTGACAAAATGTAATCATTGCTGGGCTGGGAAGGTGGCTCAGTGGTAGAGCGCATGCCTTGCATGCCAAAGGCCCTGGGTTCGATTCCTCATCACCACATAAGCAAAAAGAAAAAAGCCAGAAGTGGCACTGTGGCTCAAGTGGTAGAGCGCTAGCCTTGAGCTGAAGAGCTGAGGGACAGCGCCCAGGCCCAGAGTTCAGGCCCCATGACTGGACCCCCCAAAAAAGCCAATCAAACAAAATGTAATCACTGCTTAATACATACACCAATCAATATGCTTTAATCATAACTCAATAAGTTTCATATAGAATATAATTAAAATGCAGAGGGCACCTATGTATTTATCACACAGATCAATTTTTACAAACCTATAAACTCAGGAAACAGATCAATGTGTTTAATTAATAAATCATTTTATTAGATACTCAATTATGTAACTAAATCAATATTCTTTAAAGTAGCCGGCATAAAATCAGTACGAAAAAATATTTATGAGTTAGTTGATAATTTATTTTACATAGGGATTCCTATTTTTACTGACCCAAAGCAAAATTGCCTCTGTATCACTGTTATCACACTCTTTGCTGCCTATATTTTATTTTACAAGATACTTGATCTGTATTATTGTTTTATTTATGAAGTCTTCCCAGAACCTCTACCTCCTATAAAAGTCTTTTTGTAGAAGTTTCCTGCCTCATTTTCCATTTTTTTATATTCTTGCTTTTATCTGTAAGAGTGATGGTCCAAAAGAACATCTATTCCTGGTTTCTAGGATTTCACATATTATATAATTTTTTCATTAAAAGGCAGGTCAAGCACATTAAAGAGAGCTTGATCCTGAGCCACAGCACAACTTCCAGATTTTCCTAAATAGATTATTGGAGACAAGAGTCTCATAGAAAATTCCTGCCCAGACTGGCTTCAAACCATCCTCATATCTGAGCCTCCTGAGTTGCTAAGTTTAAAGGCTTAAACTACCAAGACCAGTCCCTTTTCAGTTTTACTAGTAATGTTACCAAGATCATTTTAGCATATCACTAGATTAGAATAGATTTACTGTTATAAAATGAGTTGAAGAAGGCTTACGTTTTAATGTACTATGAGATTTTTAAAAATTTCTTTTGTATGTTATTCTCCGTATGGCATATCCCATTTTCACTGTATTTGATTTTGGTACCCTGCATCTTGTATATACATTTATCTAATTTGGGAAGGGAAAGGGGAATAACAAAATGCTGAAACAAAGACATAAAATGAGCCATTGCAACAATGATACTCACAAGACACTGTGTTGGAAATGAACTTAACAACTTCGGGGTGGGGAGGAGGAGTGGGGAGGGTGAGGGAGGGAAAGGATAGTCGGAGAAGAAACAAAGGAAGGGGTAACTGTTCGACAAGACAAGAATTGTATTCATTACCTTACTCACGTAACTGTAACCCCTCTGTACAGCAATTTTACAAGAAAATAAAATAAAAAAGTTTACTTGGAAATATTTCTATGGAGATAAGAATAGATTTTTATGTATTGCATTATTGTACCTGTGATTAAATACCTGACATAAACAGCATAAGTTAGAGAGAAGTTGTTTACATAAGAAATGTAAACAGCAGACGCCTTTCCAGACAGTAAACATTAATTGTTTGTAAAAATAAATCTGTGAAAAGCAAAGTTTATTGTGTCCTACACTCAAATTGATCATATCTTTAGAATTTTTCCTATTTTCAACTTATTCAGTATGTATATACAAAGCATTTCATACTTTTATACCATTAAGATAAATAAGTAAGCATATATATATTACGTTAAATTATTTCCTATGGTTATTTCTAATAATTTTCCAGAGATATGACTTATTTACAAGTAATTCATACTTATTTAAAGGGATAGCTATTAGAGTAATTTAATAATTCTTCCAAATTCACAAATGGTTCATTTTCCATACTAATTAAAATATTCTGTATATTTTATATAACCCATTTATCTATTTTATTAGAACTCCCTTCAATGCATGCTTTATGGTTTTGTATCTAGATGTTCAGTTTCATTGAATGTTCCATACTAGTAAAAATTTAGTTAACTTCTTCCCTACAACTAATACCACAAATAAAGAATTCATAATATCTTAGGTCTGACCTGAAGACTTCCAAATTATGATCTTACCTAATAGAATAAAAATTACTTCAGTGTGAAGTCATATTGCCAGAAAGAGGAGACGTATGAGATTGGAAACTCTGAATAGCAAGGAACAAGTTAATTTCTCTTAAATTCTTGCTCAGTTTCAATTTCTTGGAAATATGAAATGTGTAGAAAGAATTTTAGCAGAAATCATTCATTTCTATAAATTCTAATACGAATTTCTTCTTTCTGAAAATGAAATATATGAGAAAATAATGTCAATTCTTGTGGAAGAAGGGTTTTAAAGAAGGAAGTCACTAGAAAATGGAACTCAGAGGGCATAAGTAAAATGATTTATTACTCGGTTATTTAAAATTGCTAAAATGGAACTTTTTATTTTCCATATCTGTACAACAGACTGATTTAATATAATTATTTATAATGACAAGTTTTCTGTTATAAAACAGATGAATTGAAATAATGAATCAATATGGAAACATCAATGCTATTATGGTTAATTACTTTCGTTCCAAAAATGTTTTCAAATATGTAGATAGAACCCTTTCAATTTTCTGTTCATTATACCAGGTACAATTTTGTGTATTGGTTTTTAAATATAAATGATATTTTAATATTTTAACTAAAACATTTACCAGAATAAATTAATTGTACATAGTGGTTTCATTGTAATATTAACAACATGTGTAAAAAGTTTTTTCATCAAAATCATTCTGTGTATGTTCTTAACCTTTAATACACATGCATATACACACATACACACAAATGAGTAAATACATATAACTTCTATAATATCCATTATAACATGTATATAATGAACCTCTATAGTATCTATTATAACAGATACCATAAAGTTGTTGTACTCATAATCTACTTCTGAAAAATATTTAGGCTAAATTCATCACAGTGACATATGATAACTATTTTATCAGTATTTCTGCTTCATTTTATTTTATTGTACTTTATACTGTCAAAAATGAGAGTAGAAACAGATGACAGTGGCTCATGGCTGTAGCTACTCAAGAGTCTGGATCTGAGGATCATGATTTGAAGCCAGCCCAGTCAAGAAAATCCATGAGACTCACCTCCAAATAAACTACCAAAACAGTTGAAGTAAAACTGTGGCTCAAATGGTGAAGCACTAGCTTTGAGCAAAATCAACCTCAACGAGAATGCTCAATCCATGAGTTTAAGCCAAAGGAATGAGGAAAAAAGATAAAGAGGACACTTTATGAGGGATTATTAGTTTATAAATCATAGTGATCATATGTAATGTGATGATTTAATATATATCTGCATTAAAACAATTTTATTCTCCAAATATGTCTGTATATTCACATGTGTATATTTATGTGTATGCATATGCATGTAAGAACATACATGTATATGTATTCAGATACATGTAAACCAACTCATGATGGAAAAAACGCTGGGATAAATCACCAATGGTTTTCTGGTATGATTGTGGTGAGTCTTTTCAGGCTTTCTAAAAAAGTTGTAGCATGTGTATTTGTTGAAGATATCTCAAAATTCTTCTACTATAAAATTGTAGACATTTTTATAAAATATATATTTTAGTGCTTTGCTAAGTTACCATAGAAAAGAAATCTGAAAATACCACTCAGACATTGATAATATAATAAGATTTTTATGAAACCAGAACAGTCTTATAGATATTATTGAGAGCAAAAAAGGAAGTAAGCAAACAAAGAGAAAATTAATTATTCTCAAAAGTATTGAAAAATAAAGAAAAATGAAAATGAGAAAAGATACTAGAGGGAAATGAACCTGAATCCTCTTCAACAAGGATTTTTTTTTAATTTAATTTTATTTTATTTGTGAACATACTGTACAGAGGGGTTACAATTGCATGGGCAGGATAATGCGTACATTTCTTACCAAGCATTGCAGCCTCCTCCTTTGTTTACCCTTCACATCACTTCCCAGCCTCCCCCCTC
>PVHN010017966.1:0-35158 GCA_004024685.1 Dipodomys stephensi | reverse complement strand
GGGGAGGGGGAAGGAGAAGGATTGGGATGGGGGGGAGGGGGGAGGCTGGGAAGGGATGGGAAGGGTAAACAAAGGAGGAGGCTGCAATGCTTGGTAAGAAATGTACGCATTATCCTGCCCATGCAATTGTAACTCCTCTGTACAGTATGTTCACAAATAAAATTAAATTAAAAAAAAAACTTAAAAAAATCTTCTGCACAGCTGGGTGCCAATGGTCAAGAGGCTGAGATTTGAGGATTGCAGTTCGAAGCCAGCCTGAGCAGAAAGGTCCTGTGAGACTCTTATCTCCAATAAATTACCTCAGAAAGCTGGTGCTTGCCTCAAGTAGTGGAGTGCTAGCCTTGGGCATAAAGAGGCTCAGGGACAGTGCCCAGGCCCTGAGTTCAAGCCCCAAGACTGGCAAAAAATCTTCTGCATGTCAAAGGAAACAATGTACAGACTCAAGAGGCAGCACACAGAATGGGAGCAAATCTCTGCAAGCTATTTATTCTAGGATCAATATCCAGAACTCAAAAAATTAAACACTGCAAGAACAAAGAATCCAAAGAAGAAGTGGGCAAATTGAATACTTTCTTAAACAAGAAGCTGTATATTTATCTTTGTTGGGATGTCTGTCCTTGTGTGCATGAGTAGAGCACTCAGAATTCAGGTCCCCAAATTATTCTCTCTTTTTTTTGGCCAGTCCTGGAGCTTGGTACTGGCACAAGAACAGACCTCAGGACAAATGGAATAGAACTGAAGACCTAGAAACAAACCTGGAGACCTATAGCCACCTAATCTTTGATAAAGGAGCAAAAACAAATAAGATAGAAGACAGACAGACTCTTCAGTAAATGGTGCTGGCAAAATTAATCACCTGTAGAAAACTAAGGCTAGATCCGTATATATCACCCTGTACCAGAATCAACTCCAAATGGATCAAAGACCTCAAAGTCAAAGCAGACAGCCTGAAAAAATTACAGGAAGGAATAGGAGAAACTCTAAGACTCCTTGGCACAAGCTAAAATTTTCTCTTAATAGAGACCCAGAAACACAACAAATGAAAGAAAGGTTGGACAAATGGGATTGCATGAAATTGCAGCGCTTCTGCATGGCAAAGGACATAGCTAGCAAGATCAATAGAAAGCCCACAGATTGGAAGAAGATCTTTACTAGCCATACAACAGACAAAGGCCTCATATCTAAAATATATTTGGAACTCAAAAAATTAAATCCCCCAACAACAAATCCTCAAAGAAACAACTGCCCAATTGATAAGTAGGCTAAAGACTTAAAGAGAGACTTCTCTGAATAGGAAATAAGAATGGCCAATAGACACATGAAGAAGAAATGCTTAACTTCTCTACCCATAAAAGAAATACAAATCAAAAGTATCAGGGTATAAAATTAACCCTCAAAAATCAATGGCTTTTCTGTATGCCAACAATGAGAAAAGTGTGGCTGAAATTAGGAAAGCAACCCCATTCGTAATAGCCCCACAAAAAATAAAATACCCAGGAATTAACTTAACCAAAGAAGTGAAGAACCTCTATAATGAAAACTTTAAAAAAAACTTGAAAAAGGAAATCAAAACAGAACTTAGAAAGTGTCAAAAACTCCCATGCTCCTGGATTGGAAAGATCAACATCGTGAAAATGGTAATACTTCCCAAGGCTATCTACAAATTCAATGCAATGCTTATCAAAATTCCAACCTCATTCTTCAAGGAAATAGAAGATGCAACCCAAAAATTCATATGGAACAATAAAAGACCCCAAATAGCAAAACCGATCCTCAACAGAAAGAACAGTGCTGGAGGAATATCAATTCCAAATTTCAAACTCTACTATAAAGCCATAGTAATCAAAACAACTTGGTACTGGCACAAGAACAGACCCCAGGACCAATGGAATAGCATTGAAAACCCAGAAATGAACCTGCAGACCTATAGTCATCTAATCTTTGATAAGGGAGCTAAAAAAATAGAATGGAAGAAAGACAGCCTCTTCAGTAAATGGTGCTGGCAAAATTGGTTAACTACTTGTAGAAAACTAATGCTAGATCCTTATATATCACCCTGCACCAGAATTAACTCCAAATGAATCAAAGACCTCGCAGTCAAAGCAGACACTCTGAAAATATTACAGGATGGAATAGGAGAAACCCTAGGTCTCCTTGGCACAGGCTGAAATTTTCTTAATAGAGACCCAGAAACACAACAAATCAAAGAAAGGTTGCACAAAAGGGATTGCATGAAATTGCAGAGCTTCTGCATGGCAAAGGACATAGCTAGCAAGACCAATAGAAAGCCCACGGATTGGGAGAAGATCTTCACTAGCCATACAACGGACAAGGGTCTCATATCTAAAATATACCTTGAACTCAAAAAAAATTAAATCCTCCAACAACAAATCTTCAAAGAAACAACTGTCCAATAAACAAGTGGGGTCAAGACTTAAAGAGAAACTTCTCTGAAGAGGAAAGAAGGATGGCCAATAGACACATGAAGAAATGCTCATGTCTCTAGCCATAAAAGAAATGCAAATCAAAACAACATTGAGATACCACTTCACCCCAGTTAGAATGGCTAAAATCAAGAACTCTAAAAACATCAGATGCTGGAGGGGATGTGGACAAAAGGGAACCCTACTGCATTTTTGGTGGGAGTGTAAACTTGTTCAACCACTTTGGAAAGTAGTATGGAGGTTCCTCAAAAGACTCCACATAGACCTCCCCTATGACCCAGCAATCCTACTTTTGTGCATTTACCCAAATGTTTACAAACAAGACCACACTAAAGCTACCAGCACGACTATATTTATTGCAGCATTATTTACCATAGCTAAGATATGGAACCAACCCAGATGCCCCTCAATAGATGAATGGATCAAGAAAATATGATATATATACACAGTGGAATTCTTGCCTCCATCAGAAAGAATGACATTGTCCCATTTGTTAGGAAATGGAAAGGCTTGGAAAAAATTATATTAAGTGAAGTAAGCCAAGCCCAAAGAAACATAGGTCCCATGGTTTCCCTTATTTGCAATATCTAGTATATATCTGAGTCAAGCAGAAAAGGTCAGATAAGGTGATGTTAGGGAAATGGACCCTAAGATATGTATTCAAATGTTTTTTTTTCTTTCATGCGATTGTTTCTAACACATTTATAAGATTATTTCTTTTGTTGCTTTGTATGTCCATCCCCCCACAGTATAAACCCTGCTTTCACTGTATTTGATGTTGGTATAATTTGTGGAAGGGGGTAGGGAAAAACAAATCGTTTAAATAGGGATACAGGTGGACCCATTGAAACAATGAGACGTACAAGTTGTTATGTCGAAAACGAGCTTTACAACTTTGGTGGGGGGCCTGGGGGGAGGTGGGGAAGATTTGGTGGGGGTGCAGAGGGAGGATGGGAAGGGATGGGAAAGGGAAACAAAGGAGGAGGCTACAATGCTTGATAAGAAATGTACTCATTATCTTGCCCATGTCATTGTAAATTTTCACAATAAAAAAAGAATTAAATACAAAAAAGAATAATCTGATGAGCTTACACTAAGCAAAAGGAAAGAAATGTACATATCACCTGATTTGAAAGAAATAGCTGTAGTATCAAAGTTCATAGAGTCCATAAGCTTTATTGACCACAATAATGACAATGTGCCTCATGAAGGTTAGAATGTGTTTGTGACTTTAACTAAGTATCACTATCCCACAATACTGTGAAATTTGTGAAATTTATGTTATCACCTAGTCTGAATAAAAAATTAAGAAAAAAAAGAAAACAATGCAAATCAAAACAACACTGAGATTCCACCTCACCCCAGTTAGAATGGCTATAATCAAGAAATCTAATAACAACAGATGCTGGAGGAGATGTGGCCAAAAGGGAACCCTACTGCATTGGTGGTGGGTGTGTAAACTTGTTCAACCACTTTGGAAAGCAGTATGGAGATTCCTCAAATGACTCCACATAGAGCTCCCCAATGACCCAGCAATCCCTCTTTTGGGCATTTACCCAAATGATCACAAACAAGGACATACTAAAGCTACCGGCACAACTATGTTTATCACAGAATTCTTCCCCATAGCTAATATATGGAACCAACCCAGATGTCTCTCAGTAGATCAAGAATATGTGATATATATATATGTTTGTATATATATATGTATATGTATATATATATATATATGTATATGTATATATATATATATATCTCCCCAATGGAATTCTTTGCCTCCATCAGAAAGAAAGACACCATCCCATTTGTAAGAAAATGAAAGACTTGGAAAAAAATCATATTAAGTGAAGTAAGCCAGGCTCAAAGAAACATAGGTAACATGGTTCTCTCTTATTTGCAATAAATAGTATATGTCTAGGATAATTATAGCAGATGAGCAGAATAGCTCAATAGCTATGTACATATTACCATATAAGATGATGTTAAGGGAAAAGAACTCCAAGACATGGTCACAAGAGGGTTCTCTTTGTTGTTGTTTTTGATGTAATATATGACTTTTGTTTCTTTGATATGTTCTCCCCCTATGGTATATCCTCTGTTGTCACTGTATTTGATTTGGTACCCTGGTATTATATATACATTTACTTGAATTAGGGAAGGGAGGGGGAACAACAGAGACAAAGGACAAGGGAGAACCAATGCAACGGCGATATACACAAGTCAATATGTACACCTTAAGGTGGTTGGTGGGGAGGGAAAGTAGGAGAAAATTGAGGGAAGGGATAACAAGTTTGACAAGGAGTGTACTCATTACCTTACTTATGTAACTGAAACCCCTCTGTACATCACTTTGACAATAAAAATAGGGGGAAAATAAAAGGATGGAAGAACCTTCCTCTTCTCTTTAACTGCTGTTCAATACATAGGAAGATTGAGCTTCTCGACTATGATAATCCTTACACTTATGCCACTTCTAATTTTCTCTTCTTTTTCTGCTTGCTGTTGGACCTTTCTAACCTATCTTGACTAGCCATGGCCAATTTCCTTCTCTTTATCAGATGGTTCATAAGGACTTATCACTAGCCATTGCTATGATTTCCTTGATGATTCATATCAGCTGCAAATGGATGGGGCTGTTGATCTCAATGGGTGAAAATAGTCTGTGGATCTTTCCAGAGCTGAGAGAAGAGATGGCTAAGAATAGAATCTCTGCAGCTTTTGAGGATGTGGTTCCAGTCAAAGTACTTTTACATTTGTCAAGATTTTCACAACTTCCACGGTACTATTAGGTTATCAGGCAATATATTTATCATTTGTGGTGACAATGAGTCACTACTACACTTAATGATCGCATTTGTACAGTTTTGAATAACAGAGAAAAATCTGGATCAAAGGTTCATAGTGTGATTTATCCATTAGAAAGAGGTATTTGGTGCTGGGATCATCCAAGGTACCATTCAGTTTTTCTCACACAACTGTACAGATATATCTGGATTCACAGACTTTTTTTCAGGGAAGCTAACCCTTCTAAATACTCAGAAGACTTTTACCTTGCCAGGCTATTATTTCTCTTTTTTAATTGACTAGTTTCTGAGCCTGACTGTGTAACAAGGGAGAATTGTCCACACAATGTCTTATTGGAATAGTTTCCTGGACATACTTTTGACATGATTATGTCTAAAGAGAGTTACAATATATTCAGTCCTATGTATGTTGTGTCCCAGACTCTCAATGAGATGATTTTTCATCAAACAGAAGTGTTGCCATTGGAAAATAAGAGAGGAATGGTACCTTCCCCTATACAGGTAATGCTTCTTTGGTTGGATGGCACATACCACAAGCAAAATATTTTTTAAAATTCTTTTTTACTGAACAGAAGTCACATATAGAACCTTGTTTTGAGAAACACAAGCCATTCTCAGTATTTTCCTAAGTCACTATCCCTGCCTTTCTAAGTTCTTGTTACTCTTACTTTGTACCTAGTCATTTTTTCTTCCTGACTCATCTTAGAAGTTTGTAGGTTTAAACACTTCTTCATCCTTTGCATATTCTTTACCCTGTGAGCAAAATGGCTTTAGGCATTATGCTTCCTTTGAACAGGATTCACACATCAGTTCCTCAGTCCTGACCAAGAAACTACTACTTCGTCTGCTTCTCTATATGGAGAGTCCCGACCTGTGTTCTGTGGAATACATTTTAGTATTGGGTTGAGCATTTTGAAGAATTCAGCAACTCCAACAACTGAGATCGAGTTCTGGAACAACTTATAAAAGGCTCACTGTACCCAGCTCACAACGTCAGTGTTTTACTCCATGACACCCAAATGGTATCATGGATGTCATACTTTACATACAGTGATTCAATGGAGATAGAGACACTGCATCTGTTACTCAGGTCGCAGGTAAAATTTTTCCTCATTACTCGTTGTGTGCAGAAATGCACAAGATTTCCTATTAGTGTATGTGGACAGTTTGTAAACTATAGTTCTGCTTGTTACACTGCTAATTCTTAAAAACACCAAATGGATAAATGCTTCACCTTAAGAGCTTCCTTTCTCAGAATTCCGGAAATAACTGCTGGTGACCGGGAGACTTCTAGTCTATGAGCCAGGCAGACTACAAAAGTTGCACGCTTGTACACATAAGGGCACTACATGTGCTGATTAAATCTTACACTCACAGAGCTATTCTCTCTATGACTAAACTTACAGATATTTTCTCTTGGACACTATGGCTAGATATCCTAGGTTTCTCTAAGTTATGAATGATCTTTGTTTTTCTAGCCTCCAGAAAATCGAGAGCTAAAACTGAAGATAAAACAATACAGGAAAAACATCAGAACATCTTGTATAGCCAGGAACTACCTGATTAAAATTTTAAATCGCTCAGTACATAAGAGCAAGAATCATCAAATGGGATTATATCAAACTAAAAGCATTTGGCACAACAAACCAGTCACTAGACTGAATAAGTGGCTTATATAATTTTACACCTAAACATCTGGCAAGTGATAAGTAGCCAGAATATACAGCAATCTCAAAACACTACACTCCTAAAGAATGCACAAATTAATTAACAATCTGGTAATTAAACTAAAAGGAACTTCTCAAAACCAGAAGTATAAAGGACTAATAAAAATACAGAGATGCTCAACATTCTTGGCATAAAGGAAATGGAAAGATAAATGACAATTTTATTTCACTCTGGTGACAATGACTGTCATAGAGAATACAAATAACAAATGGTGGTAAGGATGTAGGAAAGTAGACACTTAAACACTAATCATGAGAATGTAATTTCAGGCACCCACTAAGGAAATCAGTCTGTAGGTTCCTCCAGAAAGTATAGATTGATGATATGGACTAGTGCCACCACCTTGTAAGACTGAGGCCCATTGTATGCATACATATACATATGTAAATAGATCCTAGGTCCAGCTAATATATGCTTAAAATATAAGTAAAAAAATAATATATAATGTAATGAATACACAAGTGTAAAAACCCATTGGCAATCTTATGAGAAAGGGCATTTTGTTTCCTCCTGAATTTTAAAAGTACAAATGTGACACATATTTTCTGATACCCAGTGCACGAATATGGGCAAATGTACCATAACATAATCCAACACAACATCCTTGTATAGAGTATGTTCACTGCCCTAGACACCTCAGATCTAAAGGGCCACTGAAGTCTCTGTATGGAAATTGGGTTTAACATATGTTGACAAGTAAACATCATACAGTTGGTTTTGATATTGATTTTGGTTTGTCATTGAGAAGAATTTCTTCTATGTCCTCAGAAGGCTGCGACATGAAAATACCTAGGTTTGCATTTTTAGTAATAAGTACCTGTTTGAGAGTGACATTTCAGAAGGCAAATGTAGAACTCAATTTCAGCATTGACCTTGAGTTATTGACATGTAATTGCTGGTTTCAGCAGCATCTTTGCTTCCTCAGGCAGTAGTAAATGGGTGCATTTCTGTAGGGTTCTGCACATGGAATTCCCACTGAAACCTGACTGGATCAACCACCAATGTTTGGTGGCTCTTGTGACATGGTGTGTGTGAATCGACCCTCTGGATGTGATGCTCTCATAACTTTGGTTAACATCTCACAGACACAGACTCTTCAAGACATTTCACCATGCACAGCACATGACATCCTCTGAGACAATCCAGCTGCATCATCTCAAATGGCTTTCATGAAAATGGTTTCCTGACACAGATGTTGGACAAAAATCTATCCAAGATAATTCCCTCTCTGGGGCCTCACTCTCTGTGGTCTTGGATGGAATCATAGCACTTGGGCCAAAGAAGGCAAATCCACAAACATGTTTTCCAACTCATGTTTTTCTCTTGGATGAAGGCCACAGATGTAGAGCCCCAGGATATAGTTTCTGGGGACTCACAAGAGGCTTTGATGGAAGATGAGCTACAGTATAGATCTCTGGCAATAAAAATATACATATGCACACATATGTGTGAATAAAGGTATCTGACATTGAGATCTTTGTTGAAATGGTCTGAGTGTATAACTTAGCTGAGTATGTGTGAGACACTAGGTTCCACCCACAGCACTACAAAAAAAGTATAAAAACTCATATATTGTTTTGTACATTGGGAACTTCTATGTAGGACTACTTAAAGATAATAAAATAAAAACTCCAGTTTCATGCCTTTTGTATCACTGATACATGTTAAAGGTCTAAAATTGTAACAAAAATAAATGTCTTTTAAAGATTTAGTTCTCACTGTGTGTAATGCTTAGAGACCTGTATCATTTACCATATCTCAGTGTTGCTTTTTTCACCATTTAGTTGATTTACTTGTAGATTTATAGGCACATTCTAGGTGTTACAATGAGGGAAACCATGGAACTTATATTTCTCTGGGCCTGGCTCACATTCCTTTCTTAAGTCACCCAGGGCTATTGATGATGAATTGAGTTTCTTGGAATTAATCTATTGTTTGGACTTGAGTTTTTATTCATTCAGCCTTTCTAACTCTTATTGGTAGAATTTCCTGCATTTCCATTCCCATTCATTGTTGACAGAACACTTCTGATTCCTGCCATTATGTAACTTCTTCAGGTTTATTGAAGCTTCTTCCACACATTCTCTCCTTTATTGAGTTCATTGGTAGTGACTTTTGATTTCTGGATTATAAGATTTCATTTGTCTGTTATAGATTTTGTGCTACTTAGGAAGCTCAAAGAGGATTACAGCAGGGTATTTTAGAATGATGACAACTATCCCAGCTGATGAGGCTGAAAGAAAAAGAGACAACACACAAGAAGTAGAGGGAGATGATCAAATCCATAAGTGGATATACAGTAATGTTTTAATGAAATCTTTCATTTAAGTTTTAATAAAACTTTTTCATTTAATACTTTAAGGTAAAATATTAAACACATACAAATGAAAATTGCAACTGCATTGTAGTCTTTCCATCATTTATAATAATTTTACATTGTTGTATAGTAAATACTAGATACACCAATAATTTTTCCCACTTCATAAGAATTATATGTATGATTTGTCTAGCACACTAACAATGTTAGAACAATCTCAGGTCACTTGTTTAGTCACTTTTACCAGTAATTTTTTGTTTTATTTAGGATGCTGTGCCATTTTGTTGAAGAGACTATTTTTCTTTCCATCTTTATTTTAGCTCCTTTATCAAATAATAAATGGCTATATATCTGTGAGTTCAATTCCAGGTCTTCTAATCTGTTCCATTGGTCATCTGACCTATTTTGTGCTGCCACTAAACTGCTTTCATTACCATGGTCCTGTAATTGAGTTTGAAGTTTGGTATTGTTATTCTTCCTACAATGTTCCACTTTCTAAGCCTTGCCTTGCTATTCAGGGTCTTTTGTTATTTGAATTTTTTGGCTGCTCTTTCTATATCTTTAAACAAATTTGTTGGGATTTATAGGATATTGCATTGAATTTGTAATTTGTTTTGGGCAGTATTGTCATTTTCACAATGTTAAATCTTCCAATCTAGGAGCTCAGATTATCTTTCCATCCTCTTAAGACTTCTTCAATTTTGTTTTTGAAATTTTAACTTTTCACTATAGAGGTCCTTCACCTCTGGTTAAGTCCTAGGTATTTTGTATTGTTTAATTCTATTTCAAATGGAGTTGTTTTTCTGATTTCATCCTTGATCTTTTTGATAATGGCATAAAAAAGTATTGATTTTTGTGGGTTGATTTTATACCTGGCTATTTTGACAAAGTTTTGGGTTTGTCTTCTTTTCCTGCTTGCTTCCACTGGGGCTCTCCCCTTGGTCGCTGCTGGCTTTTGTGGGGAGCTTGCTATCCTGGGCATTGATAAATCCTGTGGTTTTTCTCTGTGATTTTCACATGGAGATTCAGGGATTCTTGGGGACTAATCTGAAACTGTTACTGTTTTGGTCAATAGTTGGCTGTCTTTGCTTGGTTCTGGGTTGGTTCCTGGAACAATTGATGAAGCTTGCTCTTGGCCCTGGGTTGGCTGAGAGAATCTGTACCTTGTCTCTTTCTGTTGGGGGAGAGGCTGACCTGCAGCTGCTAGTCTGATCCACATAGGGCTCTCAGCTGTCTGCTGGAGATCACAGGCAGTTCCTGCCTTTAGCCAAGGACTGAGTAGCCTAGACTGTTCATGCTTTCTCCTATGGGTGCTCTTGGTGAGAGTGGGTGTTCTGGATGTACTCTCTCATTTGCTGGTGTCTGCTATGAGTTCCTGACGATTGGGAAGCCCCTGGCCTGGGATATACAAGTCAGGCTCTGGTGGGATTTGGGCTTCTGGTTCTCCTGCCCTGGACACACAGGTCTTTTGCCATCATGGGCGGGATTTCCATGGGGTGTGGTTCCCTGCTGTACCCCTCTGCAGAGGCCTGTGCTTAGCTTCTGATGGGTGTGTTGTGCAGCTCAGGCATCAGATCCGGAGGACTGGCTGATTCCCAGTCCCCTGCCTAGGTCATGCCAACTGGACCTGTGTTGCTGGGTATGACCCCGGGGTATGCAGCTGTGGTATGCAGCTGGGGTAGCAGTTTGGATTTTTCCCACTGCTTGCTGCTGTGGCCTGTAGGCGTGGTTCCTGGCTTGGGCATTCAGCTCCCTCCCAGGGACGATCTTGATCAAGCCTGGAGGACTGGATATGCTCCACAGGCTGGTGGGACCCTTTAACAGTTCCCTGTTTTAGTGGAACCTGTATTTCAGGTGGTAGTGGGGCTCTGGGTCAAACTTTGGGGGCTACCGCCAGCACTGGTTTCCCTTGAGGGTTGCTGTCCCCTGTGGGGCACTCACCCTGGAGCTAGTTGGGAACTCTCCAGTGGTGCTGTTGCAGATTGCTGTTTCTGTGTGATGTAGGTGGCTGGTTGCCACTGTGCTCTGTGTTTGGTTGAGATGCTGTGGACTGGGCCGTGTGGTGGCCACTCTGGGTCTGTGCTCCTCTGCCTCTGTTGATGCTGCCCTTGTCAGCTCTGCAAGCATTTTTTGAGCTGGCTGCTGGCCAAGGGGTGGGGGGCTTCTCTCAGGTTCTGAGTTCTGAAGTTTCTGTCTCTGCACTCTCTGAATGGGCACCAGCACCTTGGGAGTGTTCTGCACTGGTGTTCTGTGTACTGACCCCTGAAGTTCTGGGGTTCCTCCTTTGGCTGTGAGGCCCAGTGGTTTTGTCGGGATGGGGCTTCAGCGCTCTGGTTAAGGGTGGGGGAAGGATCTTTGTGCAGGTTCCAAGCTCTGAGATTTCTCTGCTTGAAATCAGCACCTTGGGTGTCTTTTGTGCTGGTGATCTGCAGACGACCCCCTGTAGCTCTGGGGTCTCTGGCAGCCCCCCGCCTTGCTAAGCTGGCCACAGTTTGGTGTATTGCTGTGCAGCAAGCAAGGGTTGGTGGAAGGGTCTTTGTGCTTTTCTCTTCTGAAATTCTTCCCTCCCTCCCTGCCTCATTTCATCCCTCCTTTCCTTCCCTTCCCTTCTTTTCCCTCCCTCCCTCCCTTCCTTCCTCCCTTCCTTCCTCCCTCCCTTCCTTCCTTCCTCCCTCCCTTCCTTCCTTCCTTCCTTCCTTCCTTCCTTCCTTCCTTCCTTCCTTCCTTCCTTCTTTCTTCTCTCTCTTTTTCTTTCTTTCTTTCTTTCTCCTACTGTTTTTCTTTGGGTGTTCATCTTTTTGTTGTTGTTGGTGTTTTGGGGGAATTAAATATTGGAATTCAAAATCTCTGGTTGGAGAGAGCTGTGGTGTTTCTCTACTGTCCTGTCGCCATCTTGGGCCCCCTCTGAAAGGGTTAACCCTTTTAAATACTCAGAAGACTTTTACCTTGCTAGGTTGTGATTTCTCTCTTTTAATTGACCTGTTTCTGAGTCTGACTGTGTAGCAAGGGAGAATTGTCCACACAATGTCTTCTTGGAATGATTTCCAGAACACATTTTCACATGATTATGTCTAAAGAGGGTTACAATACATTCAGTGCTATGTATGTTGTATCTCAGACCCTGAATGACCTCCTTTTTCATCAAACAGAAGTGTTGCCATTAGACAATAAGATAGGGATGGTACCTTCCCCTACACAGGTAATGCTTCTTTGGTTGGATGGCACATACCAAAAGCAAAATGTTTTTTTTTAATCCTTTTTTTTACTGAACAGAAGTCATATATAGAACCTTGTTTTGAGAAACACAAGCCATTCTCAGTAATTTTTGAAGACACTATTTTTGCCTTTCTGAGTTCTTGTTACTCTTACTTTGTACCCAGTCATTTTTTCTTCCTAACTTATCTTAGAAGTTTGTAGGTTTAAACACTTCTTCATCCTTTGTATATTCATTACCCTGCGAGCAAAATGGCCTTAGGCATTATGGTTCTTTTGGACAGGATTCACACATTAGTTCCTCAGTCCTGACCAAGAAACTACCACTTTGTCTGCTTCTCTATATGGAGAGTCCCGACCTGTGTTCTGTGGAATACATTTTAGTATTGGGTTGAGCATTTTGAAGAATTCAGCAACTTCCACAAGTGAGATTGAACTCCAGAAATGCTTATAAATGGCTCATTGTACCCAGCTCACAATGTCAATGTTTTACTCTGTGACACCCAAATGTATCAGGGATGTCAAAATCTACATACAGTGATTCGATGGAAATAGAGACACTTCAGGTAGCACGTAAAATCTGCTCTCCATTTTTCATTGTATGCAGAACTGCACAAGTTTTCTTATTAGTGTATGTGGAAAGTTTGTAAAATAGTTCTGCTTAATACACTGTTAATTCTTAAAAACACCAAATGGATAAATGCTTCACCTGAAGAGCTTCCTTTCTTAGAATCCCAGACACAATTGCTGGTGACAGAGAGACTTCTAGTCTATGAGCCAGGCGGACTGCAAAGGCTGCATGCTTGTACACATAGGGGCACTACATGTGCTGATTAAATGCTTACACTCACAGAGCTACCCCATTCCTGACTAAACTTACAGTTATCTCCTCCTGGATGCTATGGCCAGATATCCCAGGGTGCTCTAAGTTGTGAATGATCCTTGTTTTTGTGGATTGATTTTATACCTGGCTATTTTGACAAAGTTTTGGATCAACTCCATAGGCTGTGGAAGGAGATTTAGGGGTTCTTTAACTATAGGATCATGTGATCTGTAAAAAGGGATAGTTTTTGGGCTGGGAAGGTAGCTCAGTGGTAGAGCACTTGCCTTGCATGCATGAGGCCCTGGGTTCGATTCCTCAGCACCACATAAGCAAAAAAGAAAAAAGCCAGAAGTGGCACTGTGGCTCAAGTGGTAGAGTGCTAGCCTTGAGCTGAAGAACTGAGGGACAGTGCCCAGGCCCCGCCCCCCCACAAAAAGGGATAGTTTTACTCCTTTCTTCTGTATTTGGATTCCCTGCATGGTTTTCTCTTGCCTATTTGGCTTGCTAGGAATTCCAGTACTATGTTGAAGAGAAAAAAGAGAGTATACCTTCTCTTATTCCTGATTTTAGGGGAAATGCCTTTAGTTTTTCACCATTAAGCATAACAATGACTGTAGATTTCTCATACACACTCTTTCTTATACTGAGGAATAGTCCATGGATCCTAGTTTCTCCAGAGATTTCATCATAATGAGGTGTTGGATCTTGTCAAAGGCTTTTTCTGAATTTAATGAGATAATCATATAGCTGTTGTCCTTGCTTCTGTTGATCTGTTGTAATAGGTTAATTAACTTACATCTGTTAATGTAGCTTTGCATCCCTGAGATAAATCCCATTCAATCATCCTGTGTTATCTTCTTTATCATTTTCTGATTTTGTTGAGGAGTGTTGCAACCATGTTCATCAAGAGATAGGTCTAAAGTCTCTTTCTAAAGTTCTCTTTCCTTGATGTGTGCTTATGGCTTCATAGAATGAGTTTGGCAGTGTTCCTTCCCTTGCCATGTCATTGAAGAGTTTGAGGAGTATTGGTGCTAATTCTCCTTCAAAAGTCTTTCCCAATTTGGTTGTGAAGCCATCATGTCTTGGGTTTTTCCTGGATGGTCAATTATTGCAAATTCAATCTCATTGCTTTTGCTGGGTCTGTTTATTCAGTTTATGTCTTTCTGATTTTGTGTAGGAATATATTCATTTCTTCTTGATTATCATATTTGTTGCCATAGAGGCTTATAAAGTATTCCCTTAGAATATTTGGAATTTTTACAGGTGGACCCATTGCAACAATGAGATGTACAGGACGTTATGTTGAAAAATGAACTTTTACAACTTTGGCATGGAGGGTGTGTTTGGTGGGGGGGACATGTGGGCCGGGAGATAGGAAAGGATGGTAAGGGGAAACAAAGGAAGAGGCAACAATGTGGGATAAGAAATGTACTTATTACCTTGCTCATGTAATTGTAATCCCTCTGTATAGTATTTTCACAATAAGAAAAAGAATATTTTGAATTTTGCTTGGATCTGTGGTGATTTCCCCCTGTAATCTCTAATATTATTTATTGGATGGCTTCTCCTTTATATTTAATTAATTTGGATAGGGTTCTGTCAATGTTAATTTTTTAAAAATAATCAACTTCTGTATTTGGGGATTCTCCACATGGTTTACGAAGTCTCTAATTCATTTAATTCTGCTCTAATTATTTTCTTTTGTCTGCTGGTTTTGGGTTTGTCTTGCTCTGGTTTCTCTAGAAGCTTGAGTTGCTTCATTAGGATATTGATTTGAGATTATTCTAATTTGTTGATGCAAGCATGAATGGATATAAATTTTCCTCTCAGTACTGTCTTGCTGTTTCCCAAAGGAGTGGGTATTTGGTGTCTTCATTTACTTTGAATCCTGAAAATGAGTAAATTTCACCTCTTATCTCTTTGATGACCTACTGGTTCTAGCAATAAATTATTCTGTTTCCAGAGTTTATGTATTATCTGTAATGGTTTCTGCTGTTGAGCTCTACTTTTATTATGTTATGGTCTGGCAAGTACAGGGTCGACATTCTTTTATATGTATATATAAATATAAATATGTATATATATATATTTATATATAGGTCTGTGGTGGGGCCATCAAAGTCATAACTTTTGAAATATTCCTTCTAAATTTCTATGTTCATTATGGAGGTATATGTTCAAGAACTATCAGCTTGTTTTGGCCTTGGCTTTTGCTATTGAAGAGATCAACAAAAACTGAATTTTGCATCACTTGACTCTGGGATTTGACATCTATGATGTTTACTTCGAAGCTTAGGCAATATTTAAGAATCCCTTCATTTGGCTCTTTGGGAAATACAAGATTCTAAACTACTCCTGTAGAAGAGACAGCAAGTTTATAACAGCACTAACAGGACCATTAGGAATAACATCTGCCCTCATTGGGACATTGCTGGAACTCTACAGATTTCCACAGGTGAAGGTGAACGAGCTGGGGGAATATAAAAAGTCTCATTTGGTTTTATTCCTGGTGTTAGAAGAGAATGATAAGAGCCTGTATTTATGAACCTATGAGATTTTGTGATATCAAAGAGTAAGTACTCAAAGATAGGTGGATATGTATATTCCCACTGTTTGGAAAATGGGATGGAAGAGTCACAGAAACAAATGGATTATTTATTGTTTGAAGTCTGAGTTTAAGAACTCAGAAAGTGCAAAATGATTTTGAAGTGTGTCGATATGCTGAGCAGGGTACTGGTAGCTCACACTTGTATTCCCAGCTATTCTGGAATTTTTTTATCTTCAATTAACCAGCAAAACCAGTAAATGAATGTGTGGCTCAAGTGGTAGAGCACCAACATTGAGGGCAAAAGCCAAGGAAGTGCATGAGGCTTGAGTACATGCCTTGTACTGGCATGCATGTGCACACACACACACACACACACACACACACACACACACACATGTGCATGTGCAAGATATTATGTTGAATGACATGTCAGGTATAAAATGATAGAGGGAGAATGTGTTCTCTCATATGGAAAAGCTACATCTGAAATATGAACATGTCATATGAAATACATATGGAACATACATTTAGCCATATATATATATATTTTATATACACATGATTATTTGGACTAAAGTATGGCATATATGGGGGTAGAATTCCATGGAGTAACCCTTTCTGATCTACTGAATATAAAAATATGAATACTAGAAAGCTGAAGCATATCTTCTCTGAGGGGGTTAGTTGTTACAAGAAAGTCAGAAGAACAGGCAATGAATGGGTGAAGAAAACATAATATTAAATGTACATATTTGAAAATAGAATTAGGAAAATCAGGGAATTA
Organism: Dipodomys stephensi; assembly: GCA_004024685.1. Classification (NCBI taxonomy): domain Eukaryota; kingdom Metazoa; phylum Chordata; class Mammalia; order Rodentia; family Heteromyidae; genus Dipodomys; species Dipodomys stephensi. The sequence goes on along the minus strand of PVHN010017966.1, from coordinate 18,497 downwards.
GTTGGGCTGATAGACATGGGAGTTGTTAATGGAAATGATGACAAAGAACAAGAGACATACAAATAAAAATTTTCTACAAATATCAATTTTTCTCTCAAAAACTAAAACAAAAATGCACCTTTCACCTACTTCAACTGGTTCTTAACATACTTGAAGATTAAGATTGTGATGGATGGCAATCTTCTCATTCATGGAGCATCCAATTTTCTTTGCATTTAGTTTACCTTTGGGCCTTTTGTTCATGCTCTGAGTGACCATAAGCAGTTCCCTGCTCTCTATCAGATGGCCTCAAAGGACACATCAATAGCCACTGCCATGGTCTCTTTACTGCTTCATTTCAACTGGAATTGGGTGGGACTGTTGACCTCAGAGGATGAGAATGGTTTGTTGGTTCTTGTTAAATTGAAAGAAGAAATGGCCAAGAACAGAGTTTGCATTGCCTATGAGCTAGTGATCTCAAGCAAAACTCTTTCACAAATGTTCAAATTCATGACAATTTGTAGTGAGATAAATAAATCTTCAGCAAATGTCCTCATGATATATGGTGATAATGAGTCACTACTAGATTTAATGATTTGTTTTGAGCAACTTTCAATAAAAGGAAAAGTTTGCCTCATGAACTCACAGTGGGATTTAACCACAAGAAAGAACTATTTCATGCTAGGCTCATTCCATGTACCTCTCATTTTTCCACAACATCATGCAGATGTTTCTGGATACACAGATTTTATCAAGGCAGTTAATCCTCCCAAATACCCAGAAGACTTTGTTCTTGCTAGGCTGTGGTTTGTGTCTTTTAATTGTTCAGATTCCAAGTCTGACTGTGTAACATGGGACAATTGTCTTCATGATGCCTCTTTGGATTGGTTGCCTGGGCATATTTTTGACAGGATTCTGTCTGGAGACAGTTACCATATATACAATGCTGTGTATACTGTGGCCAGGCTCTCCATGAGATGCTTCTTCATCCAACACAAGTTCAAACAATGGGAAGTAGTAAAGAGACAGTGCCTTACCCTGCACAGATATTTTTTTTCTATATTTCAGTGCACTCACCATGAGTATAGATACTTCCTAGTGGGTTTCTTAATGTATAAAATTAAATATTTCAGGTGTTTTTCAAAACCCAGTAAATAATGGGTGAAATTTTGGTGAGGAACTCTATACATGTGTTCATTGCTCTTAAGACAAAACAGGTCAGGTCAGTAACAAGGATAAAATATGTACCGAGGGGCATCTGGGTTGGTTCCATATCTTAGCTATGGTAAATAATGCTGCAATAAACATAGTTGTGATGGTAGATTTAGTATGGTCTTGTTTGTGAGCATTTGGGTAAATCCCCAAAAGTGGGATTGCTGGGTCATAGGGGAGCTCTATGTGGAGCCTTTTGAGGAAACTCCATACTACTTTCCAAAGTAGTTGAACAAGTTTACACTCCCAGCAACAATGCAGTAAAGTTCCCTTCTGTCCACATCCCCTCCAGCATCTGTTGTTATTAGAGTTCTTGATTATAGCCCTTCTAACTGGGGTGAGGTTGTATCTCAATGTTGTTTTGATTTGCATTTCTTTTATAGCTAGAGAGGTTGAGCATTTCTTTTTTTTCCCTCTTTTTTATTTATTTGTTTTTTTTTATTGTGAAAATACTGTACAGAGGGGTTACAATTATATGGGCAAGATAATGAGTACATTTCTTATCTAGCATTGTAGCCGCACCCTTTGTTTTCCCTTCCCATCCCTCCCCATCCTCCCCCGCCCCCCCATCCAATCCTCCCCGCTACTCCCTCTCCCCCCCGCACCAAAGTTGTAAAGTTCATTTTTCGACGTAACGACTTGTACATCTCATTGTTGCAATGGGTCCACCTTTATCCCTATTTAAACGATTTGTTTTTCCCCTTCCCCTCCACAAATTATGCCGACATCAAATACAGTGAAAGCAGGGGTTATACTGTGGGGGAGGGACATACAAAGCAGCAAAGAAATCATCTTATAAATGTGTTAGAAACAATCTCATGAAAGAAAAAAAAACATTTGAATACATATCTAAGGGTTCATTTCCCTAACATCATCTTATCTGACCTTTTCTACTTGACTCAGACATATACTAGATATTGCTAATAAGGGAAACCATGGGACCTATGTTTCTTTGAGCCTGGTTTACTTCACTTAATATAATTTTTTCCAAGCCTTTCCATTTCCTAACAAATGGGGCAATGCCATTCTTTTTGATGGAGGCATAGAATTTCATTGTGTATATATACTACGTTTTCTTGATTCATTCATCTACTGAGCGGCATCTGGGTTGGTTCCATATCTTAGCTATAGTAAATAGTGCTGCAATAAACATAGTCGTGCTGGTAGCTTTAGTGTGGTCTTGTTTTAAACATTTGGGTAAATGCCCAAAAGTGGGATTGCTGGGTCATAGGGGAGGTCTATGTGGAGTCTTTTGAGGAACCTCCATACTACTTTCAAAAGTGGTTGAACAAGTTTACACTCCCACCAACAATGAAGTAAGGTTCCCTTCTGTCCACATCCCCTCCAGCATCTGATGTTTTTAGAGTTCTTGATTTTAGCCATTCTAACTGGGGTGAGGTGGTATCTCAATGTTGTTTTGATTTGCATTTCTTTTATGGCTAGAGAGGTTGAGCATTTCTTCATGTGTCTATTGGCCATCCTTCTTTCCTCTTCAGAGAAGTTTCTCTTAAGTCTTTAGCCCACTTATTTATTGGGCAGGTGTTTCTTTGAGGATTTGTTGTTGGGGATTTAATTTTTTTGAGTTCCAGGTATATTTTAGATATGAGACTTATCAGTTGTATAGATAGTGAAGCTCTTCTCCCAATCTGTGTGCTTTCTATTGATCTTGCTAGCTATGTTCTTTGCCATGCAGAAACTCTGCAATTTCATGCAATTCCATTTGTCTAACCTTTCTTTGATTTGTTGTGTTTCTGGGTATCTATTAAGAAAATTTCAGACTGTGCCAAGGAGACCTAGGATTTCTCCTGTTCCATCCTGTAATGTTTTCAGAGTGTCTGCTTTGACTCCGAGTTCTTTGATCCATTTGGAGTTGATTCTGGTGCAAGGTGATAAATAAGGACCTAGCTTTAGTTTTCTGCAAGTGATTAACCAATTTTGCCAGCACCTTTTACTGAAGAGGCTGTATTTCTTCCATTCCATTTTTTAAAACTCCTATATATCTATAGGTTCATTTCTGGGTTTTCAGTTCTCTTCCATTGGTTCTAAAGTCTGTTCTTATGTCAGTACTAAGCTGACTAAAATTGCTATTTATGTGAAAGCTTGTTTCTCCTCCAGCTTCTCTGCCATCTTCCTCCCGACTACACTTTTCTAATTTTCTTTTTTTTTTTTTGTCGGTCATGGGGCTTGAACTCTCGGCCTGGGCTCTATATGTCAGCTCTTCAGCTCAAGTCGAGTGCTCTACTGCTTGAGCCACAGCACCACTTCCAGTTTTCTAGTTGTTTATTGGAGATAAGAGTCTCACGGACTTTCCTGCCCAGGCTGGCTTTGAACCACGATCCTCAGATCTCAGCCTCCTGAGTAGCTATGATTACAGGCGTGAGCCACTGGCGCCTGGCACTTTTCTAAATTTCTTTTTTGGGGTCCGGTCTTGGGGCCTGATCTCTGGGCCTGGGCACTGTCCCTCAGCTCTTCAACTCAATGCTAGCACTCTACCACTTAAGTCATAGTGCTACTTCCGGTTTTTTTCTTTTTATGTGGTGCTGAGGAATCGAACCCAGGGCCTCAGGCATGCAAGGCAAGCACTCTACCACTGAGCCAACTTCCCAGCCCCCACTTTTCTAAATTTTTAAATATACTAACTTCCTGTCTGCACAGTACCATGTTGCATAATCCTCTAAAGCATTTCATTCATTTTTTCTCTTTACAAAGTTTCATCTTTTTATATAATCCTTAGATATTGATTTGTTCAATACTTGTATATTTCTCATAACATATTTTCCTTTTACAATTATCTCGAATCTCTTTCATAGGATGTTTCTCTCTGTCTCTGTCTCTGTCTGGAATTTGGCCATTTTCCTCCTTACCTCTCCTTCCTGTCTCTGTTCTTTACTCCTATGGCTTTTGGAACAGATTGAATAAGATAAAAAATGCACCTAATCTAACATTATAATGTGTAAGTTTTCATTTTACTTTTCTCTTAAGATTAAACTTTGTAATGCATAGTAATTTGCTCCTCCATTGCTGGAGATGCCATTCAATTTATTCTTGTTGATCAGTCTTTTCTTATTAACATTATTTCTTGTAATGTTATCATTTCCTATTAAAATATAAAGCTAAAAACAAGTTCCGGGAAGATGGTGGAGGAGAAGCTGCAGGCTAGACAAGCTCTTGCATAGAAAGCAGTTTTAGTGTTACAGTGAACAGTCCTAGGCTAGAGAATTTCACCAAGTGTGCCATCACAGTACAGAGAGTTTGGCCAGAGAGGAAAAATCCAGGCAAGAAGACAGATCTGAGCACTTGCCAGCAGCCATGGCTGTGGCGGCTGTGGTGGTGGCTGTAGTCACCATCCCTACAACACAGAGAGTCCGGGACAAAGGTGCCAGACTCAGCAGGTGAGCAGATTTTACTCAACACCAGCGAGAACTGCCAAGGAGCACATATCTTCATCCTGCAGTTCGCAGACCAGAGATGACCCAGGAACCAAGACTCTGGCATGAGTAGAACTCTGACATCCTCACTCCTTCTCAGTGAGCAGAGGAGGGAAGGCCACCCTCGCACCCATACTACCAGAGATCTCCATCTTTTTTTTTTTGGGTCCGGTTGTGGGGCCTGAACTCTGGGCCTGGGTGCTGTCCCTCAGCTCTTCAGCTCAAGGCTAGTGCTCTACCACTTGAGCCACAGCGCCACTTCCGGCTTTTTTCTTTTTGCTTATGTGGTGCTGAGGAATCGAACCCAGGGCCTCAGGCATACAAGGCATGTGCTCTACCACTGAGCCACCTTCCCAGCCCGAGATCTCCATCTTTTATACTGACAAAGGCCTGGCTAAGCAGCTAGCTCCAACTCAGGCCTTGGAAGAGAACAAAAGAGTCATTTAGCAGGTCACAGGAACCTAATCTGACCTGCCAGGCTCTGCTACACCCAGGAAAATGTCACCCAGCCCAGGCTCCACACCTGATGGAGTGTCTTGCTTCACTGGGTAAACAGAGCCAGAGGCTGCCCCTCCCTACAGCAGCCTAGACAATCAATTGAAATTCAGTAAACATAAACCCTGAGAATGGCTGCAGGCTGGGCTCTGTGAGTGTCTTAGAAGCTAACCCCCCCTCCCCCCCAGGGAAAAACTACTGTTTGCTGCAAGGCCTTAACTCTACCCAGAACCCAGCCTCATCACAGCATCTCCAAACTAGAGGAAACAGCTATCTCCTTCTTTTGTGATACTCAAAGCAGATCTCCCTCCCACTGAACTAGCCTGGGAAGAGGATCACAAAATCCTGGGTAAAGCAGAGCATTTTTCTGCCTGCCCAAACAAACCGACTGAAGTAACCAATCAAGCCACAGGAAAAACAAACACCACAAGCAGACCAGAGACTCCAGCAAGAGACTGGTTAAGGACACAAGGGAGATACAGGATCTTCCCATCCCCCCCAAAAAATTCAAAGAGCTCTTTTTGGGTACCTTTAAAAAATTTTTTTTAAAAAGTAAAAAAAAAATTTTTTTCAATTAAAATTTTTTTTAACTTTTTAATTAAAAAACTTATTTTCTATTAATCTTTTTTTCTTTTTTTGCACTTCTTTTTTAATTTTTAAAAAATTTTTATTTTTATTTTTTGTGAACATACTGTACAGAGGGGTTACAATTACATGGGCAAGATAATGAATACATTTCTTATCAAGCATTGCAGCCTCCTCCTTTGTTTCTTTTTTTCTTCCTCTTATAATTTTTACTTTAGGTGTATATGTGTGTGTCGTTGTTTATTTTATCCCTACTGATCTTTTGATCCTTTTCTTTCTTTCTCACTCTTTTCACTTTTTCTTTTTCGTTCTCTTTTGCGTGACTTAATTGCTGTTCTGCTCATACTCAGATATACCCATCGTGGATTATTAGACCTTATCCCCCTTTGTGTGCACATTTAATCCAGAAATTTATTTTCAGTTTAAAACCTCTTAGACTTAAATTCCTTAATAGCAGTATTCCATCTTTATACCTACACTGTTAGGTTTTTAAAAAGAGAGAACCGAGTAAGAACTGCACCACGCACATGGTATTCAGATAAGGGTAAGTTTATTCAGTAGACCTGCTGGGACCAGGCAAGGTTGGCACTCCACGTGGCTGGGAAAGGCCTGGGAATGAGAGCTGGGAAAGAGAGAGAGCTGGGAAAGAGAAGAGAAGGAAATAACTGAGAAAAGAGCTAGTAAAGAGCTAGAAAAAAGCAAAAAGAGCAGAGAATCTGGGCCTGGGCTAGGCCTTATCTAGGGTAAGGGCGGAGAAAGGTGTGGCCACATCAAATTCAGATGTGACCTCAGCAGATGCAGATGTGACCTCTTCCAGGGGTCCCAGTTGCCTACCTAACACAGGTACTGGGTGGAGACTTTGCTGTGAGGAGGGTGGAGTCTGCTAGCCATCTAGGAGCAGACTTTACATTCCAAGCTTTTAATAATAATGAAAGAGGGCATGGATTCTCTCTGACTACTTCCTGCTGACAAGGGGCATTGACAATAGGGGTAAAAGGCTGGAATTTGGTCCCCTCCCAGAGAAGGCAGTGAGCAGCAGCTGTCCCTTGGTGGCATGAGTCCTTAGATGAAGTCAGGAGAAGTCTCATGAGCATTGAGGGACTGGAAAAAAATACTAGAGAGCAAATGAATGGCAAGAGGAAGGACTTGGGGCTGGAAATGTTGGTAGAAATGTCCCTAGCTACTTCTGACATCTGGCGACTAGGTAGAGAAGTCAAGTGACAAAGGCAAGAATATAAATTCTTGTTCAGTTAATGGGTAGACAGGTATAGACATTGGATGGGCAGGCTTCTTACTTCTACTGACCTCCAGGCTCTGGTTAATTTTGAAAGGGCAGGCACAAAGTAGCTGATGTGACATCATCTGCTCTTACTCCTCTCCATGTTCCCTTTTCCCCCAGACTGGCTGAGTCTAGGTGCTTGTTGCTGGGATGGCTTGTCCCCGTTGGCATTCAAGGAGGTTTGAACTCAAGGCCTGGGTACTGTCCCTGAGCACTTCTGCTCAAGGCTAGCACTGAACCACTTTGAGTTATAGTACCACTTGCAGCATTTGGCTGGTTAGAGATAAGAGTTTTGAGCCATGCTTCTAGCCTGGCTCTTTGCAGGTTAGCTGGGAGATGGAGTCTTAGGGATTTTTCTGAACTTTGAACTGAAATCTTTGCCACAAAACCCCTTTATTATTTCCAATTAAAGCAACAAGGAGATCAAATGGAATAAGTAGAGCTTACCTGGTCCTTATCAAGAATTGACCCACAAATATTCTGGAAAGACAAAACTTCTTAGATGTGAGAATCTTAGCACAGATATGCCCAATATTTTAAAGTCATGTAGTCAGTACCAGAATACACAACACAAAACAAAAAGGGCAAAACTCAAAACCTAAAATTTCGACAACATTTAGACATCTTTGCTAACAAAGCACATCAGATGGTTGGGCCTCAGTTACCAGGCCTGTAAAAAGAGCAACTTGTTAGCAAGGCACCTTAGAATAGATGGAGTAGTAAGCTTGGTGGAAGGTTAAGGGCCAGATGGGGCCAAACCCTTAACCCACCATGTGGCCAAGATGGAGAACTCAAGATGGCAAATTTCTGAAAATAATGCAAAGAAACCCTGAACAAATAGATCAAGCCTACATTGGCTAGCCTTTGAGAGGGAACCTATAGGGAGTCCCCGGGACCCAGCCTGCATCGCACTCTTCAGGGCACAAGCCAAAAAGTTGTAGAAAAAAAGATAGAAAGTTGGACATGAATGGCAGAGAGAGAGAGCAAAGAGAGCCTGAAATTGTCTGCAGCAGAGAGATGAGTTTGCAAAAGGCCATCAGAACTGTGGGTATTCCTCAGAGCAAAAAGGGAAAAACAAACAAAAAGAAAAAAGAGGAAAAAAACAGAGAGGAATCCCAGCTATCCTGAGTTTAAGCCCTTTATCTGAGTCACGGCACCATTTATGTTAGGTTTTAAAAAAGAGAGAACTGAGTAAGAACTGCACCACACACGTGGTATTCAGGTAAGGGGTAGGTTTATTCAGTAGACCTGTTGGGACCAGGCAAGGTTGGCACTCCACGTGGCTGGGAAAGGCCTGGGAATGAGAGCTGGGAAAGAGAGAGAGCTGGGAAAGAGAAGAGAGAGCTGGGAAAGAGAAGAGAAGGAAAGAGCTGAGAAAAGAGCTAGAAAAGAGCTAGAAAAAAGCAGAGAGAGCAGAGAATCTGGGTCCAGGAGTGGAGCTTAGGTACACAATATTTTAAGCATTTTAATTTTTAATTTTTCATGTCTCCTTTCTAGCCCTCCCTTCATCCCATCCCACCCCTTTCTTCTCTGAATATTACTTCTTTAAACTTGCATAATTTTTAATGTCTCACTTTTAATATTAAATTATTGTTTTTCCATTTTTTCTTGTCTCTTTTTCTTCTTTTTTTCTCTCTCTGCTATCATTCTGTCCAATCCATTTCCCTCTTTGATATTAAGAGTTGGTTAATTACACTCTCTCTTTACTTTTCCATATCCCTCTAATCCTATTTATTCCCACATTTCTCCCTACACCTAATAATTTCTGGTTTGCCAAATTCTTCTTTACAGTTCATAGCCCATTAATACATAGTTGTTTGATGTTGAATAGATTGTATCTGTTGAACTAGATTGTATATGCAGACTTTAGACTGTGCAACTATGAACTTTGGTTGATGCTTGCCTTAAAATAGTGTTTTAGCACAAAACTGGTGTTACTTTCATCCCAAATGGGCAGAACAAGCCGGAAAAACACAAGAAAAATGTCAAGTCCGGGTATCTCAACTCCCACTCATGATAATCAGGGGACAGAAAAGACAATAAATAATCCAGAGGAGAGTTCCCAAAAGCTCTACAAACACTACAGGTAAACATGGTAAATTAGGGACTGGGAAGGTGGCTCAGTGGTAGAGCGCTTGCCTTCCATGCATGAGGCCCTGAGTTCGATTCCTCAGCACCACACAAGCAAAAAGAAAAAGCCGGAAGTGGTGCTGTGGCTCAAGTGGTAGAGTGCTAGCCTTGAGCTGAAGAGCTGTGAGACAGTGCCCAAGCCCAGAGTTCAGGCTTAACAACCAGACCCCAAAAATAAAATAAAATGAATTTCAATTAAAAAAATTACAAAAAAACATGGTAAATGAAAAGAGTGAAAACCTACAAAGGACCAGTGTGAGCATGATAGGGAGAGAGAGGAGACAAACCAAAGATCAATACAGGAATCTCATGAGCTTGAGGAGGCTACTCAAAGATTGATACAGGAATAGCGTGAGCAGATTGAAAACACTCAAAGAGAAATAAAGGAATTGCATGAGCAGGTTGAGATCAGACAAAGAGATAGACAAAAATCACATGAACAGGCTGAGAACAGACAAAGAGAAAGTCAGGAATGGCATGAGCAGTTGCGTGAATATGAGGAAGCTAATCAAAGAGTAATTCAGGAATTGAGAGACCAGGTAGAGAATACACAAAGATCACTAAAGGCATTCATGGAATCCATTAACAAAGAGCCGAAAGAAGTCAGGGAGGCCCCAAAGGGAATGCTGAATGGAACCCAACAGAAGGAATGGCAGTCTAAGGAAACCATAACCACTTAACTAAGTGATTTGAGAATAAACACTGAACACCAAATTAAGGAAGTAAAGAAGTTCATACAAGACATAAAACAAAGCTCCAACAGAGAATTTGAAGTCATCAAAGCTGACCAATTAGAAGGAAAAGAAATAAAAAACAAAGTAGAAAGTCTTGACCGTAGGTTAGACCATGCAGAAGATCAAATCTCGGAGACTGAAGACAGCCGAGATATTATAGAGAAGAACATACAACCATCCAAGACAAATCCAAGAAATATAATAGATCTATTCAACATTTGGAAGACACTATCAGAAGGCCTAATCTGAGGATAATGGGTGTAGAGGAGCACCTAGAAACAGAAGTTAATGTTCTAGGAAATTTGTTTAACAGGATCCAAGCAGAGAATTTCCCAAACATGCAAAAAGATAGGACTATTCAGATACAAGAAACTTTTAGAACTCCAAATAGACCAGGACGGGACATCCCACTGTCACATTATAATCTGCACAGGATCAATTCAGACCAAGGAAAAGATCCTTAAAGCTGTCAGGGAGAAAAGATCAATCAGCTATAAAGGGAAACCAAATAGAATCACCTCAGATTTCTCAGCAGAGACAATTAAAGCAAAAGGAGCCTGGAATGATGTATGCCATGCCCTAAAGACAAGCAACTATCAACCAAGAATACTGTACCCAGCGAAACTCTGCTTCACAATGGAAAGTCAAATAAAAACCTTCCATAGCAAAGAAAAACTGAAGCAATATATCTTCACCAAACCAGCCCTACAAAAGATTCTTAAAGATGTCCTACACATATAAAACCAGCAAGACAACAATAAAGGCCAAGAAACTGTACCCAAACTGAGAATTCAAGAACCATAGGAAGAACCCAGTTGCCACATCCCCCAAGAAGGTGGATAAAATGGCAGGAACTCCAAATACCTCTCAGTCCTATCTCTCAAAATTAACAGATTTAACTCTCCAATTAAGTGACATAGACTGTCTAGTTGGATTAAAAAGCAAGATCCTTCTATCTGCTGCCTTCAGGAGTCAAACTTTACCCATAAAAACAAACACATTTTGAATATGAAGGGCTGGAACAAAATCTACCTAGCAAACGGCCCCCATATGCAGGCAGAAGTCACATTCCTAATATCAAATAAAAGACTTCAAATTAAATTTAGTGAGAAGAGATAAAGAACGTCGCTACATACTAATTAAGGGATCTATCCTTCAGGAGGATATTAAAATTCTAAATATCTATTTGCCAAACAATGGAGCACACAAATTTATCCAAGAATCACTATTTTCTCTCAAATCTCACAAAGATCCAAATACATTAATTGTTGGGGATTTTAACACATCACTATCCCCACTAGATAGATCAACTAAGCAAAAGCTTATCAGTGAAACCTCAGACCTATACACCTGCATAGATCAACTAGATTTAACAGACATCTACCAAACATTTCACCCCGCAGCATCAGAATACACATTTTCTCAGCAGCACATGGAACATTTTCTAAAATAGACCACATTCTAGGCCACAAAGCAAACTTGTCCAAATTCAGAATCATACAAGTTATACCTTGCATTCTCTCAGACCACAAGGTAATAAAATTAGAACTCAACACCAAATGCCACCAAAGAAAGTCCAGTAACACATGGAGGCTGAACAACACATTGCTGCATCACAAGTGGGTCATGGAAGAGATTAGAAAGGAAAATCAAATGTTCATGATATTCAACAAAAATGAACACACAAATTACCAGGTCCTCTGGGACACAGCACAGGCAGTACTCAGAGGCAAGTTTATAGCTGTGAGTTCCTACATCAACAAATTGGAGAGATCTGAAACCAACAATTTAATGAGACATCTGAACCTCCTTGAAAAAGAGCAGCAAGATAAACCCCAATCCAGTAGACCAAAAGAAATAATTAAAATTAATACAGGATTAACAGGCCCTTATCAAGATTTGAAACACAAACAGCAATAAGACAACTCCCATCTAAGAAAAGCCCAGGATCAGATGGTATAACAGAATTCTACAAGGCCTTCAAAGCAGAGCTCACACCAAGAGTCTTCAAAATCTTCAATGAAATCGAAAGAGAAACTTGACTACCGAACTCATTCTATGAAGCCATCATAACCCTCATCCCAAAACCAGGCAGAGACTCATCAAAGAACGAGAACTATAAACCCATTTCTTTGATGAACATTGATGGAAAACTTCTCAACAAAATTTTGGCCAATTGACTTCAACAATTCATTCAAAAAATCATACACCATGATCAAACAGGATTCATTTCAGAGATGCAAAGCTGGTTCAATATACACAAATCAATTAATATAATCCATCACATCAACAAGAGCAATGATAAGAACCACATCTTGTCTCAATAGTTGCAGAAAAAGCATTTGACAAGATCCAACACCCCTTTATGATGAAGGTTCTGGAAGAATTAGGAGTCCAGGGAACATTCCTCAATACAATAAAGGCTGTATATGACAAAACTACATCCAGCATTATACTTAATGGTGAAAAACTAAAGCCATTTCCTCTTAACTCAGGATTGAGACAAGGATGTCCACTCTCTCCACTGCTCTTCAATCTAGTATTAGAATGCCTAGCTACAGCAACAAGATAAGATGCAAACATAAAGTGGATCCAAATAGGGAAAGAACAAGTAAAACTCTCCCTCTTTGCAGATGACACGATCTTGTATTTAAAGAATCCCACAGACTCCACTCCCAAATTTCTCAAGCTGATTCAAAACTTTGGCGAAGTAGCAGGGTATAAAATTAACCCTCAGAAATCAATGGCTTCTCTGTATGCCAACAATGAGAAAAGTGTGGCTGAGATTAGGAAAGCAACTCCATTCATAATATCCCCACAAAAAATAAGATACCTAGGAATTAACTTAGCCAAAGAAGTGAAGGACCTCTATGATTAAAACTTTAAAAACCTGAAAAAGGAAATCAAAACAGAACTTAGAAAGTGGCAAAAACTCTCATGCTCCTGGATTGGAATGATCAACATCGTGAAAATGGCAATACTTCTAAAGGCTATCTACAGATTCAATGTGATAGTTATCAATATTCCAACCTCATTCTTCGAGGAAATAGAAGAGGCAATCCAAAAATTCATATGGAACAATAAAAGGCCCCGAATAGCAAATACAATCCTTAACAGAAAGAACAGTACTGGAGGAATATCAATACCAAATTTCAAACTCTACTACAAAGCCATAGTAATCAAAACAGCTTGGTACTGGGACAAAAACAGACCTCAGGACCAATGGAATAGAATTGAAAACCCTGAATTGAACCTATAGACCTATATCCACCTAATCTTCGATAACGGAGCTAAAAAAAAATAGAATGGAATAAGACAGTCTCTTCAGTAAATGGTGCTGGCAAAATTGGTTAACTACCTGTAGAAAATTAAAGCTAGATCCTTATATATCACCCTGCACCAGAATCAACTCCAAATGGATCAAAGACCTCGGAGTCAAAGCAGACACTCTGAAAACATTACAGGATGGAACAGGAGAAACCCTAGGTCTCCTTGGCACAGTCTGAAATTTTCTTAGTAGAGACCCAGAAACACAACAAATCAAAGAAAGTTTGGACAAATGGAATTGCATGAAATTGCAGAGTTTCTGCATGGCAAAGGACATAGCTAGCAACATCAATGGAAAGCCCACAGAATGGGAGAAGATCTTCACTATCCATACTACTGACAAGTCTCATATCTAAAATATACCTGGAACTCAAAAAATTAAATCCCCAACAACAAATCCTCAAAGAAACACCTGCCTAATAAATAAGTGGGCTAAAGACCTAAATAGAAACTTCTCTGAAGAGGAAAGAAGGATGGCCAATAGACACATGAAGAAATGCTCAACCTTTCTAGCCATAAAAGAAATGCAAATCAAAACAACACTGAGACACCACATAACCCCTGTTAGAATGGCTATAATCAAGAACTCTAATAACAACAGATGCTGGAGAGGATGTGGACAGGAGGGAACCTTACTACATTGTTGGTGGGAGTGTAAACATGTTCAACCACTTTGGAAAGTGCTATGGAGGTTCCTCAAAAGGCTTCACATAGAACTCCATTATGACCCAGCAATCCCACTTGTGGGCATTTACCCAAAGGATCACAAACAAGACCATACTAAAGCTTACCGGCATTATTGCAGCATTATTTACCATAGCTAAGATATGGAACCAACCCAGAAGCCCCTCAGTGGATGAATGGATCAAGAAAATGTGGTATATATACACAGTGGAATTCTATGCCTCCATCAGAAATAATGACATTGCCCCATTTGTTAGGAAATGGAAAGGCTTGGAAAAAATTATATTAAGTGAAGTAAACCAGGCCCAAAGAAACATAGGTCCCATGGTTTCCCTTATTTGCAATAACTAGTACATGTCTGAGTCAAGTAGAAAAGGTCAGATAAGTTGATGTTAGGGAAATGAACCCCAAGATAAGTATTGAAATTTTTTTATTTCATGCAATTGTTTCTAACATATTTATAAGATGATTTCTTTGTTGCTTTGTATTTCCCTTCCTCACAGTATAATCCCTGTTTTCACTGTATTTGATGTTGGTATAATTTGTGGAGGGGAAGGGAAAAATACAAATCGTTTAAATAGGGATACTGTTGGATCCATTGCAACAATGACATGTACAAAATGCTATGGTGAAAATGACCTTTACAATTTTGGCAAGGGGGAGGGCGGAAAGGGATGGGGGAGTGTATTCCTGGAGAAAGGCGGTCATGGATGGTAGGGGAAAAACAAAGGAGAGGCAACAATGCTTGCTAAGAAATGTAATTATTACCTTGCTCATGGAATTGTAACCCTTCTGTACAGTATTTTCACAAGAAAAAAGTTTAAAAAACCGAAACAAAAACAAAAACAAAAAAACTAAAGGCCAGTGCCCAGACCTTGAGTTCAAATCCTGCGATCAGTACCAAACTCATTATATATGTTCGTAAATGTTAACTTATAATATTCTTAAAATATAACTTATACATTACCTATTGATTCCTAACACTGTGATAGAGTATGTGAAGACTCACTTTATGTGATTGAGAGGTTTCTTTGCTCCTCCTGTGGATGGAGGTTTCATTCAATGGTTAGTTGACCTGCTACTTGGGCATCTTTGGTGAGAGCAATCATTGAATGTGCCTGTGAGAAGATTCTGTCTTCATGGCCACTGGAAATTGAAAAGGAATATAGGATGGTCCTGGGGTTGTTTCCCCTTCCCATCTCCTCCTCATATTCCTCCCCCCATCCACTCTGGCCTCCCCCCAAGGCCAAAGTTCTAAAGTTCGTTTTCCTTTTTTTTTTTGCTCGTTTTTGGGACTTGAAGTCTGGGCTTGGGCACTGTCCTTGTGCTCTTCAGCTCAAGGCTAGCGCTCTACTGCTTGAACTACAGTGCCACTTCCAGTTTTCTAGTGGTTTATTGGAGATAGGAGTTTCACAGACTTTCCTTCTGGGGCTGGCTTTGAACCATGATCCTCAGATCTCAGCCTCCTGAGTAGCTAGCATTACAGGCGTGAGCCACTGGTGCCCGGCAGAAGTTCGTTTTTTGACATAACATCTTGTACATCTCATTGTTGCAATGGTTCCACCTGTATCCCTATTTAAACAATTTGTGTTTTCCCTTCCCCTCCACAAATTTTACTAACATCAAATACAGTGAAAACAGGGGTTATACTGTGGGGGAGGGACATACAAAACAATAAAGAAATATATTATGTATATGTTAGAAACAATAGCAAGAAATAAAAACCATTTGAGTACTTATCTTGGGCTTCATTTCACCTAACATCAACTTATCTGACTGATTCTGCTTGTCTCAGACATATACTAGGTCTCTCAAATAAGGAAAACCAAGGGCCTGGCTTATTTCACTTAATATAATTTTTTCAGGGTCTTTTGTTATTTGAATGTTTTTGCCTGTGCTTTCCATATCTTTAAACAAATTTGTTGGGATTTTAATGGATATTGTATTGAATTTGTAATTTGCTTTGGGCAGTATTGTCATTTTCACAGTTAAATCTTCCAATCCAGGAGCTCAGATTATCTTTCCATCCTCAAGACTTTTTCAATTTTGTTTTTGAAAATTTTAAACTTTTCACTATAGAGATCCTTCACCTCTTTGGTTAACTAGTGAGTATTTTATATTTTTTAATTCTATTTCTAATGGAGTTGCTTTTCTGATTTCAGCCTTGATCTTCTTGATAATGGCATAAAATAGTATTGATTTTTCTTGATAATGGCATAAAATGGTATTGATTTTTGTGGGTTGATTTATACCTGGCTATTTTGAAAAAGTTTTGGATCAACTCTGTAGGCTGTGGAAGGAGATTTTGGGGTCCCTCAACTACAGGATCATGCCATCTTTAAAAAGGGATAGTTTTACTTCTTCCTTCCATATTTGGATTCCCTGCATGGTTTTCTCTTGCCTATTGGCTTGCTAGGAATTCCAGTACTATATTGAAAGGAAAAGAGACAGTATAACCTCTTATTTGTGATATTAGGAGAAATGCCTTTAGTTTTTCACATTAAGCATAACACTGACTGTAGATTTCTCATACACACCCTTTCTTATACTGAGGAATGGTCCACAGATCCTAGCTTCTCCAGAGCTTTTCTCATAATGAGGTGTTGGATCTTGTCAAAGGCTTTTTCTGCATCTAACGAGATGATCATGTGGCTTTTGTCTTTCCTTGCTTCTGTTAATCTGTTGCAATATGTTAATTAACTTATTTCTGTTAATATGGCTTTGCATCCTTGAGATAAATCCCATTCAATCATCATGTGTGATCTTCTTGATCATTTTCTAAATTTTGTGGAAGAGTTTTACAACAGTGTGCATCAAGGAGATAGGTCTAAAGTTCTCTTTCTTTGATGTGTCCTTATTTAATTTTGGGATAAGTATGAGGATGGCTTCATAGAATGAGTTTGGCAGTGTTCCTGTGCTATTTCATTGAAGAGTTTGAGGAGTATTGGTGATAATTCTCCTTCAAAAGTCTTACAGAATTTGGTTCTGAAGCCATCAGGTCTTGGGTTTTTCCTGAAAGGTCAGTTCTTGCCAATTCAATCTCATTGCTTTTGCTGGGTCTGTTTATTCAGTTCATGTCTTCCTGATTCAGTTTGGGTATATAGGAATTTATCCATTTCTGCCTGATTATCATATTTGTTACCAAAGAGGCTTATAAAGTATTCCCTTAGAATATTCTGAATTTTGTTGGATCTGTGGTGATTTCCCCTGTAATCTCTAATTATTATTTATTTGTGTGGCTTCTCTTTTTTATTTAACTAATTTAGATAGGGTCTTGTCAATGTTGTTAATTTTTTTCAAATAATTATCTTTTGTTTTTGCAGATTCTATGCATTTTTAAGTCTCTGATTCATTTAATACTGCTCTAATTATTTTCTTCTGTCTACTGGTTTTGGGTTTGACTTGCTCTGGTTTTTCTAGAGACTTGAGTTGAATCATTAGGGTATTGATTTGAGATTTTTCTAATTTGTTGTTGCAAGCATGTATAGATATAAATTTTTCTCTGAGTACTGTCTTGCTGTTTCCCAAAGGATTTGGTATTTTGTGTCTTCATTTACTTTGAATCCTGAAAATGATTAAATTTCACATCTTATCTCTTTGATGACCTACTGGTTCTCAGCAGTAATTACTCTGTTTCCATGAGTTTGAGTATTTTCTGTGATGGTTTCTGCTGTTGAGGTCTACTTTTATAATGTTATGATCTACCAAGTACAGAGTCTACATTTTTGTACATATATAAATAAATATGTATATATGTATATATGTTTTGGTCTGTGGTGGGGTCATCAAAGTCATAACTTTTGAAATATTCCTTGTAAATTTCTATCTTCATTATGCAGGCTTATCTTCAAGAACTATCAACTTGTGATGGCCTTGTCTTTTGCTATTGAGGAGATCAACAAAAACTCTGAACTTTTACATAACTTGACTCTTGGATTTGATATCTATGATATTTACTTCGAAGGTTGGGCAGTACTTAAGAATCCCTTCATTTGGCTCTTTGGGAAATACAAGATTCCAAACTACTCCTGTAGAAGAGACAGCAAGTCTATAGCATTACTAACAGGACCATTAGGAATAACATCTGTCCGCATTGATTGCTGGAACTCTACAGATTTCCACAGGTGAAGGTTGACATGGTGGGGGAATATAAAAATGTTTCATTAGGTGGTATTACAGGTGTTAGGAGAGAATGATAAGAGCCTGGATTTATGAACCTATCAAATTTTGTGGTATCGAAGAGTAAGTACTCAAAGATAGGAGGATATATATATTCTCACTGTTTGGAAAATGAGATGGAAAAATCACAGAAACAAATGGATTATTTATTGTTTCAAGTGTAATCAATAATTTAAAAAGTCAGAAAGTGCAAAATTACTTTGAAGTGTGCAGATATGCTGAGCAGGGTACTGGTGACTCACACTTCTAATCCCAGCTATTCTGGAATCTTTTATCTCCAATTAACCAGCAAAACCAGTAAATGAATGTGTGGCTCAAGTGGTAGAACACCAACATTGAAGGCAAAAGCCAAGGAAGTGCATGAGGCCTGAGTTCTTGCTCTTGTCCTGGCATGCATGTGTGTGTGCGTGCACACACACCCACCCACCCACCCACCCACCCACACCCACACCCACCCACCCCCCC
>PVHN010017965.1:0-35158 GCA_004024685.1 Dipodomys stephensi | reverse complement strand
TTGTATCAGGTCCACCTGTATCCTTAAACAACTGGTTTTTCCCCATCTCCTCCACAAGTTATACTGACATCGAATATAGTGAAAGCAGGGGTTATGCTGTAGGGGAGGGACATACAAAGCAACAAAGAGATAATCTTATAAATGCGTTAGAAACACATGCATGAAAGAAAAAACATTAAAATACATATCTAAGGGTTCAATTTCCTGACATCACATTATCTGACCTTTTCCGCTTGACTCATACATATACTAGATATTGCAAATAAGGGAAACCATGGGACCTATGTTTCTTTGTTGATGTATTTTCTTATTTTGGTAAAAACGCTATAAATCAGAACAGACCACGGACTGGAGATGTAGCTCAGCAATACACTGCTTAGAATTACAAACATCACAAAAAGCCAGAGGGGAAAAAAAAACAGAACTCCGGAATCATAGTTCTGGAAATATGGGGCTTTTCCTTTCTCGAAGTCGCCCTTTTAGCCTACCAACATGCTGATACTTTGGAGGCTGAGAATGAGAGGATTGTGGCTAGAGGCCAGCCTGTGCAGAAAAGTTCATGAGACCCGTTCTCAGTACAGAGCTGGTCTCAGTGGCACATGCCTGCCCTGCCACCACAGGAGGAAGCCACACTAGGCAAACTGTGGCTTAGATAGGTGCCCCGACAGGAGCCAAGACATTACCTCAAAAACAACCCATGGAAAACAGGCCTGGAAGCCACGGCTCAGCTGACAGAGTGCCAGAGGCCTCAAGTTCAAAAACAAAGTCATCTTGTAGACTGATGATGTGTAAAATGAGCCTTTCTTTTTGCCCATAGAGACCCTAAACTCCAAAAATTCCTTCACTTATTTGCTTGTTCTCTACTGATCGCTGCTATTTCAGGGCCGGTACAGGGGGAAGGTGGGGAGGGGAGGATCTTCTATGATATCAGGCCATCATAGGGATTACCTCAGCAAACTTGGGCGTATCATATAATGGAATCCTGGCAGAGAGGCCCATGGCCTTAGCTGTTTGTTAGTCAGGGGCAACAGGAGAAGAGACTAAAGGATAGAGATGATTGAACGTAGAGATGTTGATTGAATGACTGATTGATGTTGGGGAGACAGAGATGACTGGGCCCAGCTGGAAGTTGCTGGCACAGCAGCGTCGAGGGCCCAAGGGTTCTGTGCTTCATACTTGCCCCAAATCATTCTCTCATTCGCTTAGGTTTTCATTGAAGGCTTGGGATAAGATCCTGAAAATGTCCATTAAGAAGGGGAAAAAAAATCGAATGTGAAAAAGAATCCCAAAATACCTCTCCTGGTACAATCCTCAGTCGTAAAAGTCACGTAATTCTGAGGCGCGTGGCTCTGTGAACTCACAAGTGTCTGTGAGTTGATCTACTGCGGTGGAGCCATCATTAGAGAGATAATTCATCACCCTGGCAGAGCTGCAGTGCGCGTTATGAATGACTATAATGATACGCCGCACCTGATGGCTATTAATTCTCCTGCCGTCTGATTTATCATAACATTTAGCCACTCTGTGTTTGAAGAGAGACAAATAGAAGTTCATTTGCATGGCGTTCCGAGGTCTGGAGAGCACCCGGATGAGTAAGAGTGGTCATTAGCAGCTGTGAGTTCTCCACATCTTTGGGACCAGGTCCACCTTCAGTACCGACACGGCCTCACTCGGCCGCTGCTCTTGCTAAGTTGACCTTGTTTCTCCACAGGAGAGTAGGCATCCTGGGTGTCACAAGCCCAGCTGATCCCTGGCAATATCTGCAGGTGATTTGGGTGATCAGTGTGGGAGACAGAGCCCAGAGTTGCTGTCAGACGGCCTATGTGGAGTAGAACAGCCTTTCCCGTCTAACAAAGAGGGACGAGACATCAGGTGCTGGTGTGGAGAAGAGGGAGAGGAGGCTGCAGGAAGTCGTCCAGAATCCCAGGGAGCTGGACGTGATACGTGGACAGCCTTATCCATACGTCATATTGATACTTGTGGATGTAGATGGGAAAAACATCAGCGCCTTCAAATAATGAATTGGATTGTGTTGACTTGGTTATATTTTGACTATCTATCCTATCTATTATCTATCTATCTATCTATCTATCTTCTATCTATCTATCTATCTACCTATCTATCTATCTATCTATCTATCTATCATCTATCCATACGTAGCTATAGATATGCGCCTGTTGAAGTACTCTCCTTTTTCTCTTCTTTAAGTGCCGTGCAGCGGGCGGCACAGTCTCCCTGAGATGTCCAGTTTCCTCCTGTGCACATGGGAAGGGCACGTGCAGCACCAGGAAGCGTTTTGCTGCATGAACTGCAAAGAAAAGGCAAACGCAGGCCCGAGTTTCTGAAATAGAGGCAGAGGGTATAAAACCAGGCAGGCAAGCAAGCCAATTGCATTTTGCTTCTGCGCTCCTATGGTGATAATAAAAACTGTGGCTGCTGAAAATAAAAGCACGCCACTTGTAAAGAGAGTAAATGCGGTTACAGGCCTTCCCACCCACGCGTAATGGCAGCCGACAACCGGCACTTTAACGTTCAGCCCATCACACAGTAGGTGCATGGCCTGGGGGTGTTGACTTTACTTTCTCTTTTTCAGTCATTTATTTCCAGTGATTTAAAAATATTATAATTATAAATTCTAGAATTAATGTAACTGTATAAATATAAACTTTTCCCCCCTATGGCAGCCTAGAAAATACAGGCTGTGGAAGGCATTTCTATATTGAAACAGACTGCAAATAAAAACAGCAATCATAGGTAGTGTTAGAAAATATTTGCGAATTACAGTTTTAGGCAAGAGTGGATGTAAATATAGCTCTGTTTCTGTTAAATCGGGTAACAAAAGCTCAAATGAAGATGACGCCTCTCTTGAGAACGTAGGACTTGGGGAAACGCGTGAATGCTTTTGAATTCTTGCCACATAACTAAATGTGAGTTTCTAGCGCTGATCAAATCTTGCAGAGAAATCTTGGCAAAAGTAAAAAGTAAAATAAAATAAAGTCACAGAAGACACGAGCCAGGCCCACAGGGAACACACACAGACCACAAATAGTGTCTCCCTTCCAAGCGAGTTTGTCTTGGCAGGCTGCGTGGTTTCTCAGTGTCTTTCTGAGAGCAGGACAAGAATAGTTTCTGGCTTACGTGGTGAGTTAGACTCGTTACTAACAATGAACATTTGCTCTGTGGTCGTTAGCATTCATTACAGAGATAGAGGTGGCTTCTGAAAGATAATTTAATGAAATGCCAGCAGAACTTTCTGGTTGATTTTTTTTTTAAAAAAAAAAGAAGAAAACTGACCAGTATTCAGTTATCCCTGTGTGCGATTTCTATGCACAAAGAGAAGATGATTTTCCTTTCACACTGCTGCCCTGACCCCTGGGGGTGTAGGAATTATTAAGATCACAGCTATTACTTAGATTTGCATGGGCAATTAATAATTCTGGGGACTGTCGTCCCTGTGGATGGATTTCCCAACATTTAATAGCGAAGTTGATCAAGGATGATTATAGGACGGCCCTCGCTCTGTGCTGCAGACAATAATCTCCACAGATATTCACAGCAGGAGGCCCAGTACAGGCAAGGAGACTGGGTTCAGAGAAGCAAAGCAACTTCTCTAAAACTGCACAGCCAACAAGGGTCTGAATGAGTTGGATGTATCTGTCTCTGATGGTCTAAGCTCAGCCTTCTCTGTCCGCAGTGCCATTTATCTGTGTGTAGGGGCGTGCTTGTCTCTATCCAAGAATGAACTGACTTTATATTAGAGTTGAGCAGACAAAGATTAGTACACCACAACAAGTAGTTTTGACGCATGAAGGGAAAGAAATGGTATTTCACATATAACTTACTTGCAACATAACGTCTCAATTTCAATATAGCCCAAATAAAGACACCAGCACAGTTCACTATTTTTGTCGTGGATTAAATGTAAAATAATGATTTCAATCTTCATCGCCTACGGAAGCACTTTTACCATGCACCCAGTGTAAAACACACAGGAGTTGTGCGGGAACGTGCTTTGATACAGAATTCACAGCACGTTTGCGTTTTGCGATTGGAGGGCTTCTATCCACTTAGAACATCAAATAACAGCAAAGTCAGGCTACTTTTCCTAATCTCAGCCATAACCAGATACAATGTGCTGGTTCTGAGGTATCCGTTTCCTGAGCAGACACCGCATTTCGGAGCGCCATGGGCATGAGGAAGTGTTTGTCACTTCTGATCACAGAGTGGATGCTTTCTGCTCCAAGTTTCCCCCTCAGAGTGTGTGCAGTTGGAATGAAAACTTGCTTCTGCTTGACTTGGAGTGTGTTTCCAGATGTCCTGGGCTAAAGGTGGGGAATAAAAGTATTGAGTTTGGGCTTCGGGACAGAAGGCCAGTGCGGACAGCTTCAGCCGTCCCGGGGAGGACCCCGTTTTGTGGGACAGGCCCTTCCAGCCCCCCTCAGAAGTGGTCTAACACTCTTGGATTCATTCCTTGGCAATGACCACAGGATGGATTCCTAACATACTTGCTCTGAGCGGGCAGATTTGGAGAGCGGTTTATTCTCTTCTTGCCGAGTTTGATGTGTCAGATTCCATTTGCTGAGGCTTGACGTCTTGGCTCTTCTGTCAACTTCCAGAATGAGGTGAGAGGCAGGGGGGAAGCTCATAAAAAATAGAGGTGGAGATAATGTATCAAACTTGGTAGAATGGGTCAAATCTGGTGGAGTTTTTTTTTGCTCGGCGGAGTGGTTGGCGCTTAGCAATCGCTTTGTGGCGTTGAAGTATTCTTTTGCTCACTGCTTTTTTTCTTCTTTTTGTGAAAATATTCTGGAAGTGAAAGTTTTGCTGGAAAAACATACGGAGGGATTCCTTTTAAAGCCTTGAGTTTTGACGTCACCTTGAAATGCAACGTTCTCAGAAGTAAACCCACAGCAATGTCTAAGAGCTATCTGTTCTTTTAATTCTTCTGGAAACAGGGTAGGTCGGTAGCCCCACAGATGCACAGAGAAAGCCAGTGAAAGCGGACCAGGCACAGGCAGGGACACAAACATGCGCCCTTTCCACTCTCCCAGGAGTTCGATGGCGACACAGGCTCTCCTCTTTCTGGAATTTTCATGTGAATCTGAACACCATTGCCTATCTCATGTGGCTGACATGTCTAAATATTGGCTTTAAAGAAATCACCAAGCGTAGGCAGGGTGCTGTGCCTCACACCTACAGTCCCAGCCATGTGGGCTGTGGAGATCAAAGGTTCGTGGGACTAGGGCAGCTCAGGGAACAAACCATACGGCCATGCTTGCCTGTGCTTCCAGCTACCCAGGAAGAGGAGATAGGAGGTCGTAGTCCAAAGCGGGACCCGGGCAAGGAACGGGACACGATCTGAAAAATAATGAGAGGGGATAAAAAGGGATCAGCACCTTTCGAGACAAAGCTCTGAGTTCAAATCCCACCACCATAAGAAGAGGTAACCCCCCATATTGGTCAATATGGAGAAATAGAGCATAGCCACAAGGAAAAAGAAAAAAGGAATTATAACTGCATGCTTTGTGCTAGCAGAGGATGGAGGAGAGGCTGGGGTGGGCAGGGGAACCACTCTATTAGTACCAGATAGACAAGAATCCCTAAAATCATATTAGTAAAGGCAATTATTTTAGCTTGGCAGTGAAGCTTTCTCAGATTGCTGTCTATTTTTTTATTATACTTTGTATTTAATTTGTGCCAAAGGTAACATACAAATATATGATATGTGTGATGTGTGTGTGTGTGTATATATATATATATATATATATATATATATATATATATATATATATATATATATATATATACACAATTTCTCCCATCAGGAAAGCTTCTGATCTTTCTAAAACGAGCCATTATTTCATTCCTTTAAGAGTGACTTTTTTTTAATGTTATTTTTCTATTATCCCTTGAACAATAATATCATCAAATTCTTTGGGAACCTTAATGGAATAAAAACTAAAACTGAGCTGCTAACCAGACAAAAGGCTTTTTTAATCTATATAAATTAGTCACTATCATGCAAGGATCAGAAAGCAATTCTTATTTTCAAGAACAAACATTGCCCTCTTCCCCAGGGTGTGTGTCAGCCTGCACTATCAAGAGAGGCGCGGAGAAGATGGGAAAGGCCAGGTGGGCGACGGCGCGGGCCCAGCGATGCCCAGCTGAGCTGGTAACCCGCTGGCCTGTCACTTGGAGCGGCTCTTGGGCGATTCGGTCTCTGAGGGCGAGCAGGACTCGTGGGGCCAGCCGTACCGTGGCGCCTGCTCACTACGGCACGATGTTAGTCGACCTCCGTCGTCTCCAGAGGCCGGGGAGGCAGGGATAAAGAAGCAGACATGTCCGTGCGCACAGGACAGGAGACTTCTAGGCCCCGTACGGTATTCTTCCTTGTCTTGATAGGACAAGAAGGCTCCTTGGCTTCCAATAATAAAGCCAGGCTTTATTATTCCTCTCTGTGGCCCAGCCACCATTACCGCCTCCCTCCTGAACTTTACTGGTCCCCATCCATTACCTGTGCACAACTGAAAGACCAGACTTAGGGAGCACATTTGATACTTTTCAATAAGTCATTCAGAACCTTGCTCAGCTTCCATGTTTGCACTGACACTAAGTCCCAAGCGCTGCGCACAAAAATGGATACCCTGCTGCAAGCCGAGAGCAAGGGATAATAAAGTGCTTTTTATATTGACATCAATAAGTAATAGCACCGGCTGAAAGAAATGGACATATCCAATCTTATTTGTTTGTTAATTTGAAACATTAATCATTAAGTAACTGTATTAGGGTGTTACTATTCCATGCCAGGCTCTGCGTAGAGCGGCTGGACAGCCGTGTTACCACCAGACACCCGGTAGCTACGTACCTCTCAAAAGCCTCACTTCCAAGCCTTCCACATTGCTACCTATGGTAAATCAGGTTCTAAATTCAGAGGAAAGTATAAAAATGTTCATTGTGCCTTCTAGCACCTCACACAAATGTACTTCCAGAAGAAAGCGAGCGAGCTAAGTATGGTCTTGCACACCTGTAATCCTGGCACTCAGTGGGGTAAGGCAGGAGGTTCATGAGTTCAGGACCACTCTGGACTACGTAGCAAAGCCCTGCCTATAAACCAACAAAAACACACGGACAGATCTTCCAAATCAAAGGAAATGAAGCAAAGCGAGAAGCCAGCAAGTCAGCCACAAAGGGTACGCAGACCTACGAACAATTCCCTCCGTTCATCGATCATCAGGTCTAAAAACTTGTGTGAAGATCCAGAGGGCCAACACAGCCAAGACACATCTAAACTCCCGAAATGAAGCCCCTGCAGGCAAGCCGGCGAGGGGGGGCAGCACCAGCCAATAGGACAGAAGAGGGAAGCCAGAAATAGAGCGTGGGACGTGCGTGTTTAATTTATGACAAAGTTGACTCATCCGTGGCGGTGGAAGCATGTTCTTTTCAGCAAACACTGCTGGGAAAAACAGAACGCAACTTTGCCCATCCCTCCTTTCAGGCCCCAAATCAATTCCAGACGGATTATAACTATAAACAGAAAAGCTAAAACAATAAGCTTTGAGGTGCAAACAGGAAAATAGCTGCATGAATCTGGTGTAAGCAGTGAATGCTTCAAAAGAACACAAACACAATGTTGACCACATGAGAAAAATGTAGGGATATGCTAAAATCAAGAACGTGCATTCACTAAAACACGCTATTAAAAAATAACAAGAGAAATTATACTGTGGTCGAGGAAACTTGCAATCCACACATCTGACAGGAGGCTTGCATCCAGCTGGGCCTGGTGGTGTATACGTACACAGCACTCTGGAAGTTAATCAAGAAGATCATGAGTTCAAGACCAGCCTGGACTATATATAGAATGAGATCTTATATCGAAACAGAAACTTAAAAGCAAGCAAACAAACAAAAACACCCTCATTTGTACCCTGTGGCTTAGGAATCTGCTCAGATCCAGAACAAAAAAAAACCAATAGCCCTTTAGAAAAGGGATTAGAAACATTGAGTTTCTTAGCAAAAACTGCTGCCTTGTCTTATGATCACTATTCGACAGAGGAGGTACTCGGGTTTCTTAAACATTAGTGAGATGCAGATTAAAACTACAAGGCAATACTGCCATAAACTCATTGGGATGACATGCTGAAATAAAACCCAGAAGATAGGGTGTGTTTTTGAGGACTTCAAGCAACAAGGGCTCTCAGAATGCTGCCAGCTCTGCCCCGAGGTTGGTGCCCAAAAGAAACACAAACACATGTTCCGGAATTTCTATCGCAGCATCATTTATAATGTCGCCAGGGGACACATGGTCCATTGGTGGTACAGTAAATTCAAAACCAATTTTAGGATAGCCACTCACTGTAACCCTCTTCAGGAAGAAGGAAAAGACTACAATGATGTGCCAAACACAGCTTCAGCTCAAAAGCTGGGTGTCTCATTTTTAAACTACAGTCTGCAATTCCATTTACAGAAGTCCAGAGTAGGGCTGGGAAGGTGGCTCAGTGGTAGAGCGCTTGCCTAGCATGCATGAGGCCCTGGGTTTGATTCCTCAGCACCACACACACAGAAAAAGCCTGAAGTGGTGCTGTGGCTCAAGTGGTAAAGCACTAGCCTTGAGCAAAAGCAGCTCAGGGACAGTGCCCAGGCTCTGAGTTCAAGTTCAGGACTGGCAAAAAAAAAAAAAAAGTCCCAAGCAGAGACATGGTTATCTTAATTAAGCTCAGTGCAAATTTTACTCATGTAAGTAAAATTCCAGAAGAAAGTCTTTATGGAGTAACACAAAATAACACAATGCTCTTGCTAGACGTGGAGATTCAGATATCACCTTGCTATGTGTCCGAGACTAAATTTGTTTGTTTGTTTGGTTGGGTTTTTTTTTTGGTCCGGTCATGGGGCCTGAACTCAGGGCCTGGGCACTGTCCCTCAGCTCTTCCGCTCAAGGCCAGCGCTCTACCACTTGAGCCACAGCGCCACTTCCGGCTTTTTTTCTTTTTGCTTATGTGGTACTGGGGATTCAAACCTACGGCCTCACGCATGCAAGGCAAGCGCTCTACCACTGAGCCACCTTCCCAGCCCCCCCAATTTTTTTTAAAACAATATGAAGCCCGTGAAAACCCTGAAAAGAACACCTGCACAACGTAAGTAAGTTACAGGCCCTGTCAGGTTGGTGCTGTGCTTAAGGGATCTCGTGTCTGCTCTCCTTGAACCATGACATCCACGTGCCCTGTGGATAGATCCAGGACCCGTCCTCCTCACGCCCTCTCTGGTGTGCTCTGAGTGTGCCTGTGGGGAGCCCTGTCCCCCGTCACCCGCCCCCCAAGCTCAGCCTCTTCCCCAGGACGGCCCGGCCAGCCCCGGGGGAGTGTGGGCAGCGCAGCCTGTGCGGCCTGCTTCTGCTCTCCACTCAGATCTCCTCCGGGTCACGGGCCTCACAGCCCGCCTCCCCCCGCAGGCTTTCGCCCCTGCAGAGGACCCCATAACTAGCTTCTCCTCTGACACCCTCACCAGTCCCTCCCCCAGTTCAACCTTCGCCCTCAAGCAAAAGCAGCGTGTCCTCCAGGCAAAGCCCACGCTGACAGAGGCCTCCCTCCCTCGTTTCCGTTACCCACCTTTCTCCTCCACCAGTGTGGGGTACCCGTGCTTCCCTCGGAGGCCGGGGTGCTGGCTGCCCCCCTCACCCAGCAGATGCCCCCCAGTAGGCCCACGCTCTCCACATCAACGAGGAACCACGGCCCCTCCATGCCTCAGGCCAGCCCACGTGAGCCTTGCCCCCCACACCCGGCCCTGGACAGCCACCATTGCACTGTAATTTATACTGGTGCGTGACGCGCTAGACCGCAAGCCTGCCATACACTACCAGACTCCCAGGACCCGCAGAGCGCCCAGATGATGTCTGTACTCGATGGGAAAGTGCTGAGTGAGAGAACGCTTCAGGGAAGGCCGACTCCACACCGAAT
The DNA here is from genome assembly GCA_004024685.1 of Dipodomys stephensi. Lineage (NCBI taxonomy): Eukaryota > Metazoa > Chordata > Mammalia > Rodentia > Heteromyidae > Dipodomys > Dipodomys stephensi. The sequence continues at coordinate 25,205 of PVHN010017965.1, read as the reverse complement.
GGGGCGAAAAGGAGCCGTTAGCTCACCAGGGGCCTGCGCCATGCCCAGGGAAAAGGGGGAGAGGAAAACAGAAGGGAGGAGAAATAGAGCTGCGGGAGTCAGCAAGATAATCGGACTCTTCTGCCCTTGCCAGGAAGGCCCTTGACCTTCCCTGAGTCCTGGAAATGGTTATGGGATTCACGAAAGTGCCTGCTAACTTCTGGAACTTAAACAGCAGTCCGCTGGGCTAGAATAACTCTTAAGTCAGATAAAACAACCATGAAGGCACAGGCTTTGCAACCCATCTTCATCCGGGGAAACATCTGACGGACAGGCGACAACTAGAGTAAAGAAGATCTCCGCATCGTCCCCGGGGAGACCGAGGTGCAGTTTGTTTGTTTGTTTCCTTGTTTGTTTGTGTTTGAGAACTTTCTTCACGCCTTTAAAGCAAAAGCTGAGTGTTGATAGGGGCTTCACAATCAGGAGTTCCACACCCACCTCCACCCAGGCGGGATGCATTAAGACCTGCTCTGGGGGTGCCGAGAATGTGTGTGTGTGTGTGTGTGTGTGTGTGTGTGTGTCCCTTTTGAAATGCGAGATCTAAAATAATTCTGACTCCAGCCCCTGGCTCCACGCTCTCCGTTTACACGTGACGAGGAGGAGGAGCAGCGGGGTCAGCCTCCCCTGTCCCCACCTCCAACGGGGCTTTGTGCTCTCCCCGCTGGACGCTGCACCTTTCCGTAATTATAAATGTCTGCTTCCAGTCACTTCAAAGGTCCCGGGGCTCAGGGGGGGTCTTCCTTCAAAGCCTGCGCTCGGCTGAGGAACGGCGGCCACGGACGGGAGGTCCCGCTTTGAAGTTTTTCATTCCATTTATTGATTCCCCCCCCCCTTAAAGATGTTCAGATTAGAAAACGCTTCGCCCCCTTGGAGGATGTGCCTATCTTCCCGAGGCGGAAGGGTTAATCCTTTGAAGATGTTTACCTTTCACCACGGCGATGTCCCGTGCACGAGGGGACGTGACATCAGAGGTGGCCCGCTAGTCAAGCCGGCCTGGGCCCCGCTGGGTTCCCCGGCTCCGGATCCCCTCCGCTCACTGCCTGGCCGGGTTTGGTTCTTTTATGAGCGCAGAGCCCCACAGAATTTCAATGACTGCTCTGAAATGAGAGTTGGCATCCTTTGGAAAGAGCCTCAATTCCAGTTGTTTGTGTCAGTCGACTCCAAGCCGGGGTGCTTTTCAGGGTTAGGAGTGTGGACAAGGCCTCTGTGTCTCGAGGTATTCTGCCGCAGAGCCCCGACAATACATCACCACCACCAGCACCAGCAGGAAGCATTAGCTCGGGGAAAAAAGAATAGCTCTATGCCGGCTGTCTTCTCCTCTGTGCATTTGTGCTTGTATCTGCGTTTCTTGGTCTCCTGGAGAGCATAGCAGCAATGCCATGGGCGTCACTACGTGACTGGCATTGGGGGAGGTTAGCCCCGGGCTCCGTGCAGCGAGGTAGCTAGCGAGGTTTGTCTGTGGTGGTGAAGGGAGCGAAGCCAAGCCAGGCGGCAGTCCAGGCGGCCTGCACGGAGTTGCTGAGCCGAGGTCAGCGGCCTCCTTTCAGCGGCTCCTCCTCCCAGAACTTGCGTCATCCCGTGGAAAGCTTCAATTCTTGTCTGTGATGTGGGGAGAGACGACACTCTGGGACTCTTGAGGTCCTGACTATGGGGACAAAGATGGGAGGAGGAGAGGGTGTGAGGAGCAGGTGGGGGCTTGGAGGCCGCAGGGCCCGACCGAAGGCGGGCTCCAGATGAACAAGTTAGGAATTCTCCAAGGCTCCAGCCCTCTCCCCCCTTCACCCCCACATGTACACCACCCCCGCCCCGCCCCACCCCGTGCCCCCGCACAGGAACCTAACTTCCAGCTGACCATCACCAGTGTCATCGGGAGACACTCAACTGCCGCGGGCTCGGCCTCATCCTGTTGTTTGGCAGCAATGGCGCCTCATAAAAACAAAGCGCTTCTGCTTCATCTCTGCGTTCGGCACAATAGCACTGCAGTCGGAAGGCTGGGGACACATTTTCATCTTCCCGAGTGTCCCTGATTAACTTCCATTTCTCTAAAACGCTGAGCAGATTGTTTCTCTCGGTAATTTAATCATTCATTTATTTGATTCGTACACGGTGGCGAGGAAATAACAAATGGCGGGTACACACACAAATCGCGCTGGGCGTGACCGCTCCCGAGGGGCCGAGCAAACTCGCCCAACCAGGAGGCCCCTGCACCCATTGGGGGCCATGGTGCCTCGTGCCACAGGGCCGGGAGGGGTGGCTGAGCCTGTTCCTCGTTGGAGAAAGTGTAACCGGATGTAGCTTTGTAGAAAGCAGCCAGGAAAGCTCATGAAAATGAGTGTGACGATCCTTCCATCCAGAATGTTCTCTCTCAGCTACTGTTACACAGACACCAGGTGAGGTCAACCCTGTGTACCTAAAGCAGAACACCTGCAATCCTAGCACTCTCTCATCTATCAACTAACCTATCTTTCATCTATCTAGATATCTAGATATCTCTATCAATATATCATCTATATCTCTGTAGATCCATCTGTCTAGAACTATCCAGACTATCGATCATCTATCATCTGTCTAGAACTATCTAGACTATCAATCATCTACCATCTACCTAGATCTGTTTATAGCTATCATCTCTATCTATCTGTCTATCTTCATCAGTTTCATCTTTGTCATCATCATCACTTTTTCTCTGAAGTAACAGACTCCAGATATTGATGAAAATCGATGGCAGTATTAACTGCCCAATGTGAACATTAAGATACAGTTTCTCTTAAGATCACTCCAGTCTCTAAAGGCATGGCCCTCCCAACACCCAATCTTAGATTGTATTGCTAGCATAGGGAGCGGGTGTCTAGATAGATTATTTGGGGAATTAAATGTAACTTTCTCTGGCCCGTCCTCCACTGTGGTCTTTGTGGACAAGTTTTATTTTATTGTTTTCTCCTTAATGAACATTCGTAAGGGAGACCATAGCAGACATTGCTGGCCGTTCTATTCAATTCTACATTATTTTATGGGATTATTTTATTGCAAGAAAAAAATCTGTTCTAACTGAAAAACTCAGATTTTTTATGGTCATTAATTTTTAACTGTGAGCATAAAAGCTACAGCAGTGAAATTATCCACAATAAAAAAGCTCCATTACAATTCAGAAAAAAACAACAGAAAAATGTTGTTGAAAGTGTATCTATAGATTTTATCTGCTAATTAGACATCTGATATTTAGTGTATAAAAGCTACACAAATGCAAACATAGCGCTAACTACAGGAAGCAGGAGAGTCTTGTTTAGTGTTGATGTTTCCTTATAAACATGCGTCGCATCTTCTAGTTCTGTCTTTACTCTTGGGGAAAGGGAGCCACTGGTGCCACAGTCCCTTGGTTTCCCATAACAGATCACCACCAATGAGCTGGCTCAGTGAAAGTACAAATGTATTAGCACATGAAGTAGCGATTAGAGCCCTGCGGCCTCCACCTCCAGTGCTCCGGGGCAGAAGTTCAGTGTGCTAGCAGGGCTGCTTCCACACAAGGCTCTGAGAAACAGTTCCTTCCACCTGCTCCTCTGCCGGCTGCTCACCTCCATGGCTTTTGCCCCACATCCCTTATGGTCTTCCTCTGTCTCCATCTTCTAACTGTTGTTGGGGCTCCACTGCACCGCCCGGAAGCTCGGGAGAACCGCTCTCATTTCAAGGCTCATGACACCATCTGCAAAGTTCCTTCACCCAGTTTGGCGCTGCCGTGAGGCTGTGGGCACCGTGCAGCCGGTGGCAGGCTCTAGGATGATGGTGGCTTTTTTTTAATCTTTTTTGTCCACTAAGAATTACACAGGGATCATAAAATTGTCATTTCATTGAAACCTGTACCACCAAGTGAAGATAATACCAACTCCCCAATGAAATAAAGTCACACAAAGCAGTGCATGTCGGTTACCAAGTTGGAAGTGTTTGAGCGGTATGTGAAAACGTAAGCTTGCTCAAGTCCTAGAATCCAAAACACTTGTTTTATATATCTACTTATCTTTTCTTTTGTGCCTTATTATTTTAGAGGCTTAAGTATGCTTGTTTGTACTCTGCGCAGACTGAGGTTGAAGCCTTGGGTTGTTAGACTGGGAAGGGAATAAGGATTACAATCTTCTCTCTATGACCTTTTGTAATTTATAAGTCCAAATGGACTGAACAATACTGAATAATTAATTCAAGCTGTGTTTGAGCCCCTGTGCTCGCATGCTTTACACCCTAATTATTATGAATTCCTTCTTTGTGCAAATCTTTGATTCCCCAACCTAAATCAGGTTAATATAGACTCATATGCTCCAATTATGGTGATATCTTTCTCTTAACCTTGGCAGAAGGAACATTAGAGTAGGTCAAAAAGTATCTTTGAGTTTCATTGAGAAATTAACCCATAAGGGAATTGTGCTCATGGCTGGAGTGTTAATTAGTTTCTCTATGAACATATTTTGTGGCTTAGTTAACATTCAGATGCTCTTTGCATTTAAATAAAAATATATGCCCTAATATGCTGAAGCCAGTCAAATGTGATTTTTATTTAATAGTTTTTTTCTTTCCTCGTGAATCACGTAATTAGCACATTGCACATTTTGACTAATTAAGAAAAAATAAGTGTCACCACACCCCCCAGTGAGCGATGCCAGTGGTGGTATTTCCTGTCACAAAGGTAAGGGAACTAAACACTCCTAAGTAGCTTTCCTCCAGATTCTGAAAAGAGAAGGCACAACTGCCTTCCGAGGTGCTCTAGAATTTGAAGCTGAGATGAGTAACCTGCGAAGCTATGTGGCCAAAAATGCACAGAATGAAATAAAAAGAGAAAGGCAGAATGCACATGGTGTGGATTAAGAAAAACTCGGGAACGGTTTGGTTAGTCTAGTCTCCGTACCTTTTCCCACTGAACATTGATGTGTAAATATAATTATCAAGACAGCATCCTGCCTGGATATCTTCCTCAGGATTACGTGTGGCGATCTGAGCTGGCATTGGAGGGTAATTGGAAAGGCCTTGTAATGTAATGAAAAGACAGGATTTCTTTCTCTGTGCCATAGTGTGGTGAGTATGTGTTACCTCTTCCACCTCTAACTGAAGGAAGGAGAAGGAGCGTTCTTCCAGAATGAAGAAAATGAGCTTTTGAACAAGCATCAAGAGTCTCCCAGACTGTCCTTCTTCTTTGAGCTTTTGTACAAACTTCTTATAGAATTGTCTTCTCCAAAACCAAGTGGTTTCTATTCTTGAATCGTGTCCCCCAGAATAAGAATCAGATGAGAAATACTCAGCTAACCTCCTAGAAAAATCTCATGAGATCTAAGCATGAAATACATAGTGGTCAGGCTTAAATTCTATTTTATTTCTGTGTGCATTTTTCCCTGTGGGAAAACCCCAATGAAACTTGTTAATTTTCCACAGACACAGATAACTAGCTTTAAATCGCTCTGCCACTGGCTCTAGCAATAACGATAAAAATCACCCTATCTTAATTTCAGTGATAGCCGAAGTTCTTCCCCTTTCGCAACGATGCCAAGAGTATGGAATCGAAGTGCAAAGATTCAAAGCAACAGGTGATTGAACCTACTGGTGCCTTTTTCTAAACTAAAGCTGGTTATAATACGATGAACTCACAAGTAAGCCAGAACATTTGAGACCTCTCTGTAGAGGAAGGTTGCTTTGGTTATTGATTTAATCTTAATAGTTGTTGTTGGATTGTTTAAATATTTTTGTCTCTATGGGTTGCATGCGTCTTGGAGCTGACTCATTTTCTTTCTGCTGTGTTGGAGTGTGCGCTCTGGTGTTTTCTAGTCTGTATTTCCACTCTCTGTCCTCCGACGTCGGTGGTGTTGGAGTGCGGGCTCTGGTGTTTTCTAGTCTGTATTTCCACTCTCTGTCCTCCGACGTCGGTGGTGTTGGAGTGCGGGCTCTGGTGTTTTCTAGTCTGTATTTCCACTCTCTGTCCTCCGACGTCGGTGGTGTTGGAGTGCGGGCTCTGGTGTTTTCTACCTCTGCGGGCTTCCCTCTCTGCGAGCTGTCCGCGTGTTAGTTCTGCACTTTGCTGCTTTCCTCAAAGGCGCACCTCACGCACCTCACAGCTGGGGTTGGGAGAGAGGCTGCATCGTTTTCCCCTGTGGATCTTCTGCGGGCACCGTGTGTGGGGCGTGGGCGCCGTGTGTGGGGCGCGGGCGCCGTGTGCGGGGCGCGGGCGCCGTGTGTGGGGTGCGTCTGGTTGGACCCTGTCTTCCTCATTGGCATGCTTGCCTTTGTCAAGCTTCTCAAGAGGTCTTTCCTTCTGTCCAGGATCCGAATCTACTGCAAATCGTGCGGTTGGTGCCGCTGAGCCTCTCCGCATACAAACCCCAAGCTCGTTGCTTCATGCCGTCTGCTAGCCCAGAATTAGGTTAGAAAAACCGTTCCTGAAAAGTTCCAGAAAGAAAACATTTTAGGGGGGAAAAATGGTTTCTGTCACTCCTGTCCTGTGGGAATGACAGACACATCACTGATGGACAGGACACGAGTCGGGAGGGGGTCACTGAGCCCCCCCAAAAAAAGAGAACAAGAGAACAGGAGAGCATGACTTGGCGGGGATGCGGTTTGTCGCCTGGTTAAATGACACCTGCTGTCCCCGGCCGGGCCTGGGACATTCAGGAGGCGAGCTCCCATGCACTGCAGAAGGCGGGACTGCTGGACCGCGCCAGGTGTGGGGTGCTGTCCCCTGGACAGATGTGTGCCCCGTGTGCGGTCTGCTTCCCCCCTCCCCCCAGCCAGGGTGTGTTCACACACTCCTTCAGGTGTGTGCCCTGTGTGTGGTCTGCCTCCCTCCCCAGCCAGGGTGTGTTCACACACTCCTTCAGGTGTGTGCCCTGTGTGTGGTCTGCCCCCCCCATCAGGGTGTGTTCACACACTTGTTCAGGTGTGTGCCCCATGTGTGGTCTGCCGCTTCCCTCTTTGGCCCGTGGTCGCGTCCTCTCTTTCCTATCACTGCGACCTCCAGTGGAGGACTGTGCCCCGCTCTGCGCGATCATCGCTGCGGTCAGCAGGGGAAGCTGCCCCCGGCCCCGGCCAGGCCTAACGCCCTCAACCCTTACCCCCATGGTTCCCCCCGGGAGGCACAGGGGGCAGGGGGGGGGACGTTGGTCCGTCTGCGGTGCCAAGTTTAGAGAGATTTAAGCTGATGGCATTAATCTTTTTCAAGCTGCATCTGCTAAGGAGGTGATCACGGAGAGGAGGCTCACGGTCAGGCGAGCGCCCCCGGTTTTGTGCAGATGTGGAAGCGGCACCGTGGTTGAACACGCAAAAACGCAGCAAGGCCTTGGCCGGGCGTGAGAATCAGCCAGGCCGGCTGAAAGGTGGGGGCACCGATGGGGGGGTCAGTTCCCGATCCCATCCTTGCTTTTGTAAGGGAAGAGTTCACTGCCGGTGTCTTCCGAAGCAGGCTGTGTTCTCCGGTGGAGATAAGAGATGTTAAAGCACACTCTTCCTCAACGGGCGTCATCGTGCGGCTCAGCGAACGAAGAGCCACAGCAGATAGGACACTTGCCCCTGGTGCTTTCATTATTATTTTTCAGATGGGGTTTCATAGTTTTTGTGTTTTGTTCTTTGTGTTTTGGGGGAGGTGATGGTGGTGATGGTGATGGCGATGAAGATGATGATAATGATTGCTTCGGGCCTGCACCAGCGCGATCTTCCTCAGACTCTGAAGTATATGCATTCCTCCCACGTCTGGCCGGATGCTCAAACATGTATTCTTTGCATTTGTCCTTCTTTCTCGTCCGTGACCTGGTGGAGAGGTCGCCCCTCCCCCTTTCCATCAAAAGTTTGCAGATAGAAGAACTCTGGTGATTATTGTTCCAAACCTTTGTCAGAGGACTGGGTACAGCTGGGAGCGTGTTCACCAATGGCTGCCGTTTCTCAGAGTCAGCACCCTGAGCATGTGGGCTCGATTTAGGACGCAGGAAGGAGAGACAGTCGGGCGTTTTACATAAAAAGAACCCTGGTGGTGAGCAAGGCAGACAGAGTTCTGTTACTGATCCTCACTGTTCATCACACGGTGCTGAATGTTCCGGTCACACACAGTCAACACATACAAACCCATCCTGCCCGTCTTGGTTAGTTCCTGATGGCCACTTGTGTATTTCGCAATTTTGTGGCATTTCACAACACCTACGATTCACTGCAGACTAAATATGTAGACAAAAATAGAAAACCCAAATGAACGGGCCAGCTTTCATAGAGGCCCGTTTCCAAACTTTTGAATCTACCATTACTAAGTCCCCCGTTCCACGGGGCAGCGCTGAAAGTTAATAATGTAATAACAGAGGGAAATTAATTAAATGTCTGTATCTCCATGCACATTTTTTTTTCTCGGGCATTATGAACTAAAAGAGTGCGGATTGCGCAGTTTGTAAATGACAGCAATGCCACGAAATTGCAACGCAGCCTTGATAATTATCTTCTTCATTATTTTTTAATATATATCAAGATAAATATAGCATTTCTTTCCACTTTTAATGGTGTGCGTTATAATAGGAAAGTTGAGGAGATGAGCGTCTTTGCATTAAAGGCAATGACAAAGGACAGGGTGCGACATTAACGATGCACAAGCACGGTTGCTGTAATTGACACCGACTTTTATAATCATTCTCTGTACAGGCACAGCTAAAATAAGATGCGCTCTCTTTACAAGGCTGTAACAGCTGATGGTAGCGATCATTAGGAACAGAAGCAACTGGGGTGGACAAACGGCCTGCTTCTCATCTCAGAAATGGAAACCCATACTTGACTTTTATCAAGTGGCCTCCGTGTAGAAAAATTCACATCTTAACCATTGTTGGAAATATACCTCACATCCAGGACTCTTCCGGAAGCCTGCAGCTTCTCCACCCCTCCATTCATTACTTCCACAGACTTCCAATCCACCCCCCCCACGTTAATTTAAGTTAAATTTAGCATATGGCATGGATGGATTTCTTCTTACTGTTAATGGCCGCTACGTTTGCTGCATGAATTTCCACCTGCCTTCTCTTTCTCTTAATAAACATAAACGATAAGCAGGTGGGGCAGAGCGACTGAGGCTCTGTCTGCGGGGTTTGCGGGCTGACGTCTCCCCTCGCCTCTCTTGTTTCTTCAGGGCTAAGAATTCAACCCAGTACTCGCACCCATCAGGCACTGTTGTGTCGCTGTTCAAAGCTAGACTGGATTATTTAGTGAGTCCCTGTTCCCTCTCCTCTCCTCCCGAGAAACACTTACTAAAATAAGTAAATGAATCACATAATAAAAATATATTATTTTAACAAGGAAAAGAGCAGGACAAGAAGAAAACGAGGAAAAGGCAAGAGAGTAAAACCAGGCACCCTTGTGATTTACCTGCTCTGAATCTGTGCCTGTGTTCACGAGTTCATATTTTTATAAATCCCAAACTTCAAAGCACGGCTTCTCGGTGGGAACAGGCGCATCAGGGTGACCAGCACTCAAAGGGACCCTGCGGCCTCGGTGCGGGGCCTGCCCGGAGGTTTAGCTGGGCAGCGGATGCTGTGGACAGGCTTCGAGGGGTGCGGTGGGGCGGGGGCCGGTGGGCGTCCGCTCTGATGCACTCTGGCTCCTCACTCCACACCCATGGCCCCAGCAATGGGGAGAACAGCGGCAGACCCTAGACTCCCATTTCCTTTCTGTGTGACATCAGTACCGGTAGATTCCCGGTTGGATATCCACTGTAAACCCCACAGGTGGAAAGGCAGGTAGAAATGACCTGACCTTAACTAGAGACACAAGGAAGTAGATGCTGAAAGGCATTGTGGTTGACTGGGACACACGTAATGTGGGTATGCATGTGTGTGTGCGTGTGTGTGTGTGTGCGTGTGCTGGTCCTGGGGCCTGAACACAGGGCCTGGGCACTGTCCCTGAGCTCTTTTGCTCAAAGTTGGCCCTCCACCACTTCTGGCTTTTTTGGTGGTTCGTTGTAGTTAAGACTATCACAGACTGTTCAGCCCAGGCCAACTATGAACCATAATCTCCTATCTCAGCCTCCTGAGTAGCTAGGATTATTGGCATGAGACAGATCAGAACGTGTAACTAGATGAACAGGGCTCAAGTGACTGGCAGAGAGGCTGCATCACCTCCCAAAGATGCCATTTCCTTCATCAGCAGCCCAGGAAACCACTTCCACAGAGGCCGCACAGAGGCCTTTACAGAGAGAGAAAAAAAATGGAGTGTGGAAGAGCCACAGACATGCAATTCTTCATTGTGAACACCTCGTTTGACTGCATCTTTGTTCTGACGCACGTTTATCTCCTGTCCCCGGCTCCTTCAAGGCACATGAGTTAATCTGAGTCCTGGCAACTGAGTTGCGTGGTCTACACAAAGGCTCCCGTTCCTTCAGCCTGCCAGTGACGCGTGGGGGCTGCGAGCCCGGGGTTCGGTCGCTCAGCCTTATGCTGCTGGCTTATAGAAACGACCCTGGCCCTCCACCGGGCCCCGCGTGCTGCGAGGTCATTTCAATCTGAACAAGGCGTCCGCCGCCAGTTCAGGGATTTGGAGCTTTTATTTCAGCTCCCTGTGTGATTGACACCAAACATCGCACCAGACATTTCATCCCATATCACAGAGAGACAGAAGAGAATGGGGGCGGAGGGGAGGAGAGAGAGAGAGAGAGAAAGAGAGAGAGAGAGAGAGAGGGAGGGAGGGAGAGGACCAACCTTCCCTGAACAGTGTCATTCTGTATTGAAACTGTGCCAATTTATTAACACAGCCAGCATCGGGCTCCCTAATTAAGCCACCAATAATGATACTGCTCACTTTGAATTAAGCACCCCTCTCTCCCTCTTTCTGCTCAGGTTTGCAGTATTTTTCGGTGAGCTTGGCAGCCATATTGCTGCTGTGAGCGTAAACAGCCAGAGGCTGGTAAGGCTTCCTAAGAAGCGGCGGTGGGCAACTACTTCCAGCAAGCCGAGGTCCTGCGGTAGCGCCTCCTTCCCAGAGCTGTAATGCTTCAATTGAGAATAATCCAACATTTCCAACGTGTGACATGGTATTCTCTCCCTAACACTGGGAATGGCACATTGCTCTGGCCTGCTACTAGCTTGTTTCCATACACTCCTGCGCTCTTTCTCTCTCTCCCCCCCCCCATTGCTGCCATGATTTGTGTCAGATCAAACTGGATTGTGACTTAAGGGCATTCAACTAAATTCTTTTTTTCTGTCCCTTGTTGCCTTGTGCTTGGTCAGTCACAAGCCATCTCTAAACTCTTCCAAGAATGAGAGAAATGGAAGGAGGAGGAGGGAGGAGGAAGAGAAGGAGGAGGAGGAGGAGGAGGAGGAGTTTTGTCATGTTTTCTTGCAGACTTACTTTGGTGCAATCTGTGTACCGTTTAATGACCAGGCTCTTAGCCTGATTGGACATGTCGTATTCCAAATATTGTGCCAAAAATTCAGCACAAGATGCAAAATATTTGTCTTTCCATACTAAATCCGACTTGACCCGTGACTGTTTCCAACCTACTCAACTGGCGCTTTCATCCTTAAGTCAGATGTGCTGATGGGGTCTGTGTCGGGATGGCTTTCCGCTGTAGCCGTTCGTTTTGAGCCAGAGAAGGCTGAATTGTTTTGAAAATACCATCACCATAACTTCACTACCAAGCAGGAGATTTCAAGGGTGCTATAGTATCTTTTTTTTCCTTCTGTACATTCAGAACTGAGGAGCTGAAGTAGTACAAACACCCTCTCGTGCACGTGAAAAGGGAAGGATATCAGAGCTCTTTGAACAAACAGGTTCCCAGCAAAAGTGTGTGTTTTCTCCTGATGGAAAAGCCATTGTCTTCCTGCTGGCAAAGACGGGACCGAGCGGTTGTGCAATAATGCCGTTGCCACGTGTGTTCTCTGGTGTCTCCCAGAAAGGAAACAAAGCTTCTCTCTCCACCCCCGGCTGCCAGAGAGCAATGGGGTAATTCACTTATTCTGCTCTTCATGGAGTCGTGGGAAATGATGTGTGCTCAGCATCCAATAGCCTAATTCTGCCCAGAGGTTCAGGTGTAACAAGTGAGTCTGAGCCGATCCTCTGGTGACGATGCCCGTGCTTACCCGAGCAAAGTGCATTCGTGTGCCTTGCCTTGCCTCAGTACAGACGAATCGAGGTTCGTTCTCACGGGGAGACTGATTCGTTCTTAGCCAATCTTCCTGCGCCAAAAGTTTGAATAGATGCAAACTCTCTAAAGAAGAACGCTTACTATAGTCAAAAACATTCCAGGTTACCTTTTCCTCTTCTCTTAACTGTTCTCTCTCTCTTAACTGTCATGAACGAATGTCGGAACATCAGCACCAGGAGGTGGACCAACCCAGCTCCCTGCTAACCCTGGGTACTACTCCCCCTAATTTTTTTTTAGATGAGTGTTCAATGCTGGTGACCTCCAAGGACTGAGTCCTCCATATGAATTTGAACCTTTTCTCCGGGCCTGCTCAAGGACATTTCTATGACCTCTGCACAATCGTTTTCTTTCAATGCATCATGTCTGAACATATTCCTTTAAAAACAAACAGTGCACCTTGCCCAGGGCCTGTGCCTCTCTCTGGTTACTGCGTGATACCCCCTAGCATTTATATCAAACATACCTTGAAGAAAAGCATGCCTGACGCTGACATCTCTGCTCCTCATTTCATCCTTCTCTCCTCTCCCATCCTTACCCGACTTGCACGTTTCGAATCCAGTAGCTGCTCCTCTCGCCTTTCCCTGGAGTGCTGAGCATGGTTGGAGCTGCTTTGGTCTCTTGGTTTCGGGAAATTTCTTCCAGCTACTTCTTGTCCTTGTGATACTGGGTCTTCTCACCCTGGCTTCTGCAAGAAGAGACTCTTTTTCCTCCCTGTACTTCTCTCACACGATTACATTTTCACACCTTTTATTCTCTAATCACTTCTTTCCCCTCCATTATAGGTATGTGCCTTTTCTTCCATCTTTAGGATATAAAGCTATGATATTAAGAAACTCAGGTTTCACTGCTATTTTCTCAAAATTCTAGAAGAGGGCTGGGAAGTTGGCTCAGTGGTAGAGTGCTTGCCTTGCATGCATGAGGCCCTGGGTTCGATTCCTCAGCACCACATAAGCAAAAAGAAAAAAGCTGGAAGTGGCCCTGTGGCTCAAGTGGTGGAGTGCTAGCCTTGAGCTGAAGAGCTGAGGGACAGTGCCCAGGCCCAGAATTCAGGCCCCACGACCGGACCCAAAAAAAAAATAAATAAAGTTGATAGAGATTGTGATTTAAAAAAAAAATTCTAGAAGAGTGGCTGGCATAGGTTGAGTGCTCAACAGGTATTTGTTCAGTGAGTAGATGGATGAATGGATGGATGGATAGGTGAATAGATCAATGAATGATGAATGGATGAGTGATGAATGAATGATGAATGATGGATGGATGGAGGAATAAATGGATGGATGAATATTGAATGGATGGATGGATGAATGGATGGGTGGTTGGATAGTGAATGGATGGATGAATGAATGGGTGATGAATGATGGATAGATGGATGGATGAACAGTGTATAGACAGAAGTAAAAAAATCTGACATCCAAGGAATGAAAACCATGGGAGTAGAAGTGATCACTACTGTGTGCTTTATACACTGAACTAATGACTTCCTGTCAGGATGCAGGCTGAAATCCACCTCATCAGATGTGAAAAGAATTGTGTGTGTAGATTTCATTGAGTATTACAGACCCACGTTATCTTCAGTTTGAATAAGAATGCATTAATCTTATAAAACTCTTAAGAAAAGCTCTTTTTTGGTATGCTGAATAACATTATATAGCATTCATTGATATATTTTGAAGAAAATATATCTGTACATTGCTAAATCCCCTAATTTAGTAAGACAGTAAGCCTGGAGCATATATTTGACACTTCCTTTAGTGTTGTAATAATTGCTTTTATTCTCTTTAGGTTAGTAGCAAAGTTAAATATTTTTTCACTGCTTGTTATACTTTTTGTTACTTTTAAATACTTTTTTCCCCTTTGAGTCAGGTTATAAGTTGATTATTTTTGTGACTAACTCTTGGAGGTTATTGCTCATTAAATCTCAGTTGATTCGGGGGATTTCAGTGTACTACCCAAATATAAAACATAAGATCTATCAGCACTGTTTTGTCTCTTCTTTTTTAACCATACATGTATGTACGTATTTGTGCCCATTAAATAGAGTGCTCCTAAGTGGTGAAAATACCATTCATTATAAACTGTTTTCCATTCTGTTAAAATAGTCAGATTGTTATTCTGAATAGGACTGAAAATAAATGAATATTAAATTTTAACAGCTCCATCTATGAACAGGACCACATAACTTTCTCCCTCAGGTCAAACCATTCCTGAGTTGTTTGAGACCTTTCTGATTCTATTATAGTGCTCAATTTGAGTTGCTAATGGTTGTTTACAGAAGGGTTTTATACTCTGATGCATAGAAGCAGCTGATTTGTGTTCTTTGTTATGTTCCTTGTGTCTTGTGAATTATCTTGTTTAGGGTAATGACCAGAACATTTAGGATTGGTACAACTACCCTTATAGTATGTATGCCTGTTTCTGGACCTCAGGATCCTTATAATCTAATTTGTTTTTAGACAAATCATTATGAATACAATGGGAAGAAGTTAAAATTAGGAAACAGCATACTTGGTTGCTCCTCCAAGTTCTGCTACAATCTGTGTGACTTTCAGCAGGGTTTCTTTGCGACATGGGACTCCGATATTTTTTTTGGAAAGAAAAAATCAATGCCACCAGAGACTGCAGATCACTTGACATTTTCTTCATTGTGTGTGTGTGTTTGTTTTTTAATTTCAAATTTTACCAAACTGTACTGTGAAGTGAAAACACACCGTAGGCTGCTAAGGAATACATACCTCATGGGACAGAGACACCCGTGCTGTGTTGGACATCGGTGGAATTCCCCTCAGTCCAGGTGGCCATGAGAAAATTCATGGCAAGAGACAGCAAACGCTTCCTCAGGTTTACCGCACCGTGGGAAAACCCACGTCAGCCCCGCGCCCTGCCGCTGACCTTACTTCTGTACTCTTTCTTCTTTGGCAATGCCTGAAGTTCACCCGTTAAGTGTGGTCGGTGGGTGGGGAAGGAAAGAAGATGTTTTATGGACCTCGTTTGGCTCTTGTACATTTGTAATAGTATCTACAGAATGCGGGGGTCCTTAATTCACATTTTACCCATCACTTGCGTTGGCTCCACAGATGTAGCCCACAGCTGTTCTCTGCTCTGGAGGGGAAGGCTTTTCCCTTGGAGGCAGTCGTGGAAGGCTTCTGTGATGGTGATTTTGTTCTGTGTACTTGTGTATTTTTAATTTTCATGTGAGGATTTGTTCAAGCTGCTCCCTCCATCATAGAGGGGAGCTCTATGGCCAATCTCTAGGTTCTTGTTCATTCTTTAAATCCCCATTTAAGTATATATACGTGTATGTGTGTATTTATTTATCCTAGAGGCCAAAGTACCATAATTGCCCAGGAGTAGCAGCTCATACCCTCTGTTTCCATGACTGAGTTGGTTTGCTGAGCTAAGGTAAAAACTGTCACAATCCATTCAGGGTTCCAGAAAGAGGGAAAAGAACATCAAACAAATGGCTAGTTTAGGCAAAATTACCAATTTGAGAATAGCTTAATGCATGGGCGGGAGAGGGGGGAGGTGTAAGGATGCCAGGGACTCAAATGGCTGCCTGCATTGTTCACATCTATGAGGCTTAACAACGCGCTGGTTTGCTTTGTGTAGTAGGGATGGCCACAGAATTCAAGAGTGAGCTTGAGGAGCAGACGTGTGTGTGTGTGTGTGTCTGTGTGTGTGTGTGTGGTATGTATACATACATACATATAGATACGCATATATATACACGCACATTTGCTCTAGGCCGCTAAGGAACAAATACATCTATACATCGATATTATATAGCTATAGATATAAATGTCTATATCTGTATATAGGCATATGCATAGATACATATTTGCCCCTGTTCCTCTAGAAACTTCTGAATATTTATACTTGTGTCAGAGAGCTCTTTCCTTCAAGCGTCATTTGCATCTAGCACTGAGCATCGCTGCAGTTCAGAACATGCAGGGTATTTCTCTGGTTCCGCAGGTCGTGAGCTGATGAACGTGTCACATACAGCAGCTCAGGGCCTCTGACGCTCCCTCAGAGCCGGAGACCAGCATCCCGGTGAACATTCGCTGTCCACCCGGAGCCTCACCCTGTCGGATGGGGCAGGGCCTGAACGGGAGGATCACGCGCTGATCTTCGTTTATTGTTTTGTCTGATAGCTTAAAAATCTGACTGAGGCAAAGGCTTAGCCGAGGAATAGACTGCAGTGTCTCTCTGTGCCAGTTAATATATCAGTGGAGATCTTTACAGTGGAAAGCCATAGGTAAAAGCATTTAAAACATGTAACAACCACCTTCCTATAATTGCATTTTAAGGATGGCTATTTTTCAACTTTTGGGGGAACAACTAGAAAACCATTCACTGGGGAAATTCAGATCCACTATGCAGAGAGCTGGAAGTGGCGTGCATGTTTAGTTACGTGGCAAGAAAGGACTGGAAAGGTCCCGTCAGAGACTGCAGCTATAATGTGGTCATTGCCCACAATAAGCAAGTGTGCATAAATGAGGGTAGGCATTCTCGATATACACTGTGGATTCAATTGTTCATCAAGGTGACCGACGGTTTTGGTCTGGTCCATTGAGATGGCGCCAGGCAGAACTGTGTCTCTGGGCCGAGAGTGGGCACCAAAGCAACTTATTTACGGCTTATTCGGGAGCGTTGACATCTAACTTTGGAGCGTGGGACCTGGATCTTGGGCAGCCCAATTTATAAAGTTTTCTTTGATTTAAATATCATCTGCCGCCTTGTAACACATGGAGGGAGCTATGCCCCTGTCTCATCCCGAGCAGACCCTGTGCTCATTTCCTTTGGTTCAGCTTCCTCATCTCAAATGATCTGGTGATGAAGACCCAATGGGTCTTGATGGGCAGAAGTCTCATAATTCATTTGGGGATCTCGATTCCCCAGGTTAGGCGATGGCCTCTTATAAATCAACCTCCCTTGGTGTGATTATTGTATGTAATGTGCTAAAATGAATGCTGCTAACCAGGCACCAAGAAGGGTGGCGCAAGCCCACCTCGGCAGCTGCTCCTCCACCGGCTCTCTCCGAGGTGACCCGGGGCCGGTATGAGAGGAAGCATTGGTGCTACAGCCCATAGGCTGAAAACGATCGTCAATCTCAAATGGAGGTCCAGTTTTCAGAGAAGAGATTTTGGTCTCCATAAGATTATGCAGACGGCTGATTCCCCCATAGATACCTAGTCAACCACAACACCCTTGGTGGCTTCTTCTTGGGATAGACCGAGTTTGGTTGCAAAGACACATTGCAGTGACTTTTTTTTATCCCCTTCCCTCGTTTATCTGCGACCATGTTTTCTTGCATCATATTTTACAGTGGACCCACAACGATCAATACTTTATACCTTGCTCTTAGAACAACCCCGAATTTCTGTCACATTTTCTTTTCAGTTAAACAACCGACTCTGCTGAATGCTTTGAAAAATAATAAACCACCAACTCCTCTATGCATTACGTTTATGAATATCGCATGATTTATAAATAATATGTATATTACGAGAAAATTGCCGTTCCAGACATGGAAAAGAAACGTCAGCAATCCAGTCCATGTTAGCTAATATCAAAATGAAAAACCTGAGACAATATTATTGATTCCACAGGGCTGTATTTTAACATAGTGGAATTTATGTTGGCTTTTGGTCATCTTCGCTCAGAGGTTCATTAAAAGTTGCGGACAGTGAGTGTTTCATGTTATTCTTTTCTTCTTCTTTTTCCTTTAATGGCAAACCCCTCCTCTGCCAACAACAACAACAAAAATGTGTATCTTGGATACCAGCTCCTTTTAATGAAGCTTTTGAGTCTTACAAAATATGATTAATCTGATTAGCGATTCCGCCTCCTTTTATGCTTACATTATATAACACAAAGAGCCCCCTACAGGTTAAAGTTTAAATGTGGATTACCAGATAAAGCTAGTCTTGACGAGGTTTCTATGGTGCAGGGAAAAATTGGATTTGCTTTTCACCTCATCTCGGGCTCTGTCATCCTGGTTTTTGCCCCGTTCCCTTGTTCACAGCAAGGATATTAATTTTGCAGTAAAAATCTTTAAGCAATTATGCAGATAGCTCTGGAAAAAGCAACATACACACACAATACGGGAAGCTTCACTGAAGAAGGGACCCCAGATATTCATTAAAAACAGATGGCTACATTGCCAACAGCATCTCTTTGGACGTCTGGGCTAAGCTGGAATTAATCTGCCACAATGTGAAAAGAAGATGAAGCTGTTGGGTATAAAACTATACCGATCGCTTCTGCTTTTTGCTTACAAAGGAATGCAGGGATGATTTATGGCTGCCTTTTTGGGAAATGTCCAAGAAAAGCATCCTTCACACAGAAGGGCAGTAACACTGTAATAGTCCTTGCTACAAACCACACACTGATGTTCTTGTTCAAGACGTTAGTGAAATAGGGGCAATCATATTATTTAAAAGATATATATATATTATTATTCAAGAATCCACTACAAAAGTGGAGAAAATACATTATCTAAAGCCCTTCCCATCAAAAGCCTTTTGACTCTAAATAATTTTATTTTCCAGTCTATTCAACGTGGAAATATTTTCACTAGTCATCTTCCAAGTCGCATATACATAAAACATATGCACACTCATGTGTACACACTATGTATGATATAGATCACATATATCATTTTTGTGATAATTTTTCATCTATTTAATAAAAGTTCATTTTTCTGGTCATTTTTTTCTGATTTTTATTTATTTTTATTGGCAAAGTCCAGACCTCTCTCTGCTTAACAGTCTACTTGGAGATGTCTCCAACAAACACTTTTTAATATTTAATATTTAAAGGCGCTTTTCTGTATCTGTGTGTGTGTGTTTGATGGTGAAGTCTCTTTGTGTGTGTGTGTGCTGGTCCTGGGGCTTCAACTCATAACCTAGGTACTCTCCCTCTTTCTCTGGCTTGAGCCAGATCACCACTCACAGCTTTTTCTGAGTAGTTTATTGGAGATAAGAATCTCCTGGGATTAGCTTCAAACCTCAGATCTCAGCCTACTGGTTAGCAAGGATTACAGGCATGAGTTTATTAGTTACTTTTATTTAGTTTTGCGTTTGGGTGGGTTTTTTTTTTGAGACAGTATTGCTATGATCCCCAGGTTGGTCTGGGATATTTTGTATATTCTTGGCTGGATTTGAATTCATCATCCTCCTGCCTTTGCTTCCTGAGTATTGGGATTACAGGTGTGCAACACAATGCCAGGCTCCTACGATTTATTTTGGAATCTACTTTTTATTCTTCTAGCATTCTGTGGGATGAATATCGTCTTATAGAATCTAGTATTCTTCCCCAACCATGTTACATCGAATCTGCAGTACTTCATTGTTCAGATAACCAAAACTTCATCTTACTAATCCTTTCCTGATGACGAATAGTTTAATCATTTGCGTTATTATTTTTTAAATCTTATACAGCCAACATTTCTGAAAGACATATCACCCCTGAATTACTCTCCCCAGCAGCCTCCTTTCTTACAAGTGAGTAAAAATGGCTTGGGTGGAAAAAAAAAACATTCATGAAGAGAAAATTTAACAAGCCCTTTGATGAGTCCAATGTGTTGTTTACAAACTCATTAACCATCTGAATAAAGAAGACTGCGGCGCTGAATGAAGGCTCTGGGGTTCTGTGAGGTCTCTGCTCTCTGGTCTGCCCTCTGGCTTGCCTTCTGGGTCTTCAACATTCACACCTTTGCAAGTGTCCTTTCTCCCACTAACACACCAGCTGCCCGGGGGGCCCTCCTGTCGATGCTTCCTCCCCGTGGCCATGGGAGGGTCTTCTCACGGAAGGTGCCGGCTTTCTGTGGTTCCACGCACCCACAGTTTCCCTTTCCACTGTCCAGTGAAGTGCCTGGCCTTCTGGGCATTCTGCACATGTTCTGGAAAATGAGCAATGACCCAAGGAATTCTTGGTAAGAAGGTAAAGACACACAAAGCAGGGGTCTGTCCCCAAGTCCCGGCCGGGGTGCCTGGCTTTCTCCCAGCTGTCTTGTGGAGAAGGAAGATACCAGGGCCCTGGGCTTTGGCTCCCTCTCTTCTCTTCTCTGAGGATCTGAAGAAGAAAGCCGGACAGGGCCCTGCCTGCTGCGTCCGGGCCAGAGGCCACGGGTGAGGCTGGGAATCAGAGGAGAGAGGCAGGATGTGGGGAGAGGGTGAACCCCCCCTCTGTCCACTACGAAGTCCTCTCTCCAGACAAGACGGGGCGGGACTGCCATCTTACGGCAAAGTAAGTTCTAGACACAGAGGCCCTAACTCAGTGTGAAGGCTTGCCTGTGGTCATGCGTGTGAGTGTCAGGGGGAGGCCCACGCCGTTTGGGGGTCCCTAGGAGCTGCTAATCCAACCCGATACCGTGTCACCACGGAACATTTGGCCGGAAGGTCTGTTGTTAATAAAGTGTCATCGCTGTGGTCGGTGGCCGCGGTGTGAAGGGGCGGGCTGTCCCTCCGTGCCTCAGTAGACCTTGGTCACATCCCACCCCAGCCCTCTCCTCCCGCCCTCCCCCCCCCCATCCAGCCAAGAGGGAAATGGAGGAACATTGCGCTCTCACACTTGCAGGAAATTATCTAGAACTTTCTCGGAGTACCTAAAGCTGGGATCCTCCACAGACACGCGAACAGCAAGAATGGAATGAGGGAGGGCCTGGGCCATGGGACATCCAGCTGACGGATTCCTCTCATCTCAGTCCTTGAGCAAAACAGAAAGTCTAGATGCCGCTTGGGGAAGCTCTCCACATTTACACAGGGAATCCACTTACGGTCTGAGCAAGAGCGAGAGCACTTTACTACAAGACCAGCTCAAATAGGGAGATCCGCTCAGATCTCGTCTGAGAGCCACAGGCCCCTCAGGCCCTCAAGCCCTCCCCAGCCACGCTGGGCTCACTCCTGCAGGATCTCCAACTTACAAAGAGAATTGAAATGCCTGGATTTTAGTGAAAAAGAAAATCTGTAGTTTTGCAAAGCTTGACCCTTGTAAAGCAGACTTTAAAAAATCTGTGCAAGACAACACGTGTCCCAGGTTGCTTTTCTTTTTTCTTTTTCTTCTTCTGTCAGTTGTGGGGCCTGAACTCAGGCACTGTCTCCGAGTTCCGAGTTCTTCTTTCAAGGCTGGCGCTCTATCACTTTGACCCACAGCGCCACTTCTGGTTTTCTGGTGGGTCACTGGAGATGAGAGAAACTCACGGACATCCCTGTCCAGGCTGGCTTCAAACCGTGATTCCTCTAGATCTCAGCCACCTGAGGAGCCAGGATTCCCAGCGTGAGCCACCGGTGCCGGGCTGCCTTTGGTTCTTAAATACGTCCTCCTGCTAGAAATAATGAGCACAAGGTTGGGGTTCAACATGTCAAGCACGTCAAGATGGCCGCTACCTGCATCTGACAGCGATGGTCAATGATAATCAGAAAATTCCAGCCGTGATTGGCTCAGAGTCACCGAGATACGAAGCAGAATTTGAGTCAGGACCAGTGCTTCCAGATCTGAGCTCTGGGGCAAGATGTTATACCATGGCTACACAAAATGTGGAGCCCAGGGCTGTCTCGCCCCCCCCACCCCCCACCCCGCAGCGACAGCCCCTGGGAAGTATTCACACCCTGAGGTGCAGTCAGTCCTTCACCCGTAGTTGAGAAAAACACAGGTGGGATCCCAGGCGTGAGCTGGGGCCTCAGACACACAGCGTTGGCCCAGCACCGAGCATCACGCTACAGTAACTGAGCATTCTCCTTTTCAGCTAACGCTTCTTCCACTCTTCCTTCTCCGAAAATTAATATACCCTGAGCCCACGTTCAGCATCGATACAAGCCAATTGGACAAAATGCTGTTGGTGAATAAACTCTTTTAAGTTTCACAAAAGCTCTTTAAGATGTCTATGTTTTAAACAATTTCGCGATGATAAACCTTTTTTTCTTCTTTTGACCACGATTATTATTCTTCATGGGTAACACTTTTGTATCTTAAAACATGGACTTGTTATGTCTCAAAGAGTTTTAAACTATGCTTTGTCCCACTTAATTAACTGGATTTCATTTCTGAGTATGGCCTTTTGTGAAAGTCACTTAAGCGTGAGTTTATTATTTCCACTGCCTTTCCATGATGCTGCTAGCTCACTTAATTGTGTGTGTGTGTGATTCTGATCATTCAAAACTACAGATTCGTACAAACATTTTTGCTTATAGACGAACATTATTGTATTCCTGACTAAGATGCTATATCACAAAGAGAGAATACAATGTGTGTTCTTGCTTTTTATGAAAGAATCTTGTTTTAGTTTGAGAAATGTTACTTGCGAGCCACACGTACAGCATACAAATCATAGAGAGCGTCACATTTTAATGTACTCGAGAAAGAATCATTGCTGTGTGTATGTGCAAAATACAAGCAATAGGCTTCGGATGCGCATTTTAAAATATCAGAGCAATACCTCACAGCTGCGGTCACCCCGTTAACATAGCCACTTCCTGTGACTTTACCATAGCTAGCAACATTCATGACTGGGAGGATTGAGCTTTAAAATCATCCTGGTAGAGAATTGTAACTTCTTGCCTTTGGGGAAGATGGAAACGTGGCTACACAGACACTGTGGACCCCAGACTCCAAAGTTTCCCTTCTCTTTCCCTCCTCCTAGCCATCCCATAATGTTGACCTTGGCCCTGCCCCTTCCTCCCCGGTTATTTGAGTCACATTCTCCTCCACGGATGACAGTTTCTTATTACATTATTTATTGATGTGGCTGACACCAATTGAATAGACTCATTAAACTTCACAAGTTGTTGGAGCCTCGTTCACTGGAAAGAAGAGAAAAGAAAGAAAGAAAAGAAAAACAACAAACCTCTTTATACTCCTTAAGGGACAAAAGGCGTCATGTTTGTTTGAGGTCTTTTAAAGCATGTAATAAAGCATGAAAAGATATGACATCAATCCGACTAAAACACAAGGGGAAAATCAATGACGCTACTGTAAATCTTTACGCCGGTCACACCCAATGCTGCGGGGGAGACAATGTCGGTTTTGTGTGCATCTCACAAGTGACAAACAACTCCCGGGACTGTCCTACCGTGTCCCCACTCTCTATCAGTCAAGACCTGGAGCAGGCTGGAATTAAAATGTGGCCCTGCGTTGCTAGGCAGCTGACTTGTCCTGACGTGGCCGCCAGTCCCCTTTTCACTGAGTGACAACAGTGAAATGAAAGGCGGTTTTGAAAAACTTGATAATGGTTTTCAAAGGAGGGGCGTAATTGGTGACCGTGCCCCGCTTGCGGGCGCCCTGGCCGGAGCTGAGCTGTGGGGAAACTTTCAGGCGGCTGTAAGAGGAGACTGTCACTAAAAAATTTAAACTCTTGTACACAAACTTGACCTGGTGTCTTCTCCGGGACTTTTTTTTTTTTTTTTGGAGGTTCGCTTTTTTGCAAACACCCCTCTGAGAGCAAGGGGTGTTAAGAGCACAGCATTGAGACAGATGGGAAAAAGCCCCAAAGGAAGAAAAGAATCAATAGTTGTGATTTAATCCATCGGTGAAAGGGAGGAATTAAGTAAAATCTTTAAAAGAGAGAGAGAAAGAGAGAAGAGGAATGTGTAAAAGACCTTTGGAAAGCTCCTATAACACAGATGATTTAATTGTCCCGTAATTTAATGAGAAAAACCAGCATCTAATACAAGGAATAAAGAAATGTACAAAATCTTTGCTTTACTCTGCCAGAGAAAAACCCCCTGTTCTGGTGTTATCTTGTAAAAACTATGCTTCAGTGGATACAACTAATTTGGAAAATGAAAACAAATTTTCATCATCACTCATGAAGTACAGGCAAACAGTTACCACTTCAGCATGTGCAGTTTCTGGTCATTATCAGCAATATGTATTTGTAACAACCACAAAAAAGTAAACAAGCAAAAAGCCCCCAAGCAACACAACAGCAACAACAACAAGATCACATAGAGAAGAACATGTTGCTTGCCCTCTCAGCCCCAACTTTTAGAGATGAGATCCTTTTTTGCTTAACTGTCCCTGCCATTAATTTACCCAGAATTAAAAAAAAAAAAAAACTGAGCAAAATGGACCCATATTGAAAGAAGGGCCCAATTAGCGCTGGATTAGCCATTCATGGCTATTTACAGTTGTTTTTGCACTTGTGCTTGTGCCTTGACTTCCTAAAATTTCACAACCCAAAGATTTAGAAAAATGGGGTTGTTTAGATGCGGTGTGTAATGAAGTGTCTGGGACCATTGTGCAAACAGCACCTCTCTCCTTCTACCTCTCAGTCAGTGCCGGGCCCACAGGAAACCGGTACAAAGCTCATCCGCCGTGGTTAATCTGCAAGCCAGCCCACACCCATGTCCCTGCCCCTTACTCTCCAGCTTATTATTCTCAGCTGCAAAGCTTCCTAAGGGATCAGCCAAAGTCCATTAAAGTAAATAATAGCTAGAAATGACAGGCTTAGCAAGGACTGGAAGGAAGTTGAAGACCAATCTGAGCCCCGAGCTCTGATTAATAGAGAAAAGCATTAGGAGAAAAGGGGAGAAAAATGACCTCAGCCTGCTCCAAAGAATTCCTGAACTGGCGTTGTTAAGGCAGGCGCTGCCGTCTGAGACGCAGGGCGACCCTGGCGTTTCCTTCACTTTGATGCCGACGAAATGGGAAAAATTTGAAAGTTCAGCCAGGCCCCAGGCCTCAGCTGGAAATCTGAGGAGTCAACCCGTCAACATTTTCTCTTGTGGAGCAGAAAGCTTTTATTAGCTAGATTGCAACAACAACAAAAACAACACCCACAACCGCCCTGCACCATCTCTCCCCAGGAGCGGCCTGGGTTCGAGATTACAGATGCATTTTTAATTTCCTCACACATAGTCATTCATCACCAGCCTCCAAGAGATGGGGTAAAATAAAACAACAGCCATTCTTAAAAGAATGCCTTTCAGGGACTAGCTGGGTTGAGGTCTGTGTGCATTTGTGTGTGAGATGGGGGAAGGGAATGCCGGCGTGTATTCGGCTTCTTGGGGGAAATACGATGTTTATTTTCATGGAA